>RPOG01005935.1:0-27738 GCA_008086565.1 Thalassoma bifasciatum
TCGATCTAAAGGCCTGGGTTGGTCCACTGTGTGCCCGTACATGGTCAAGTTCAGTTTTCATTTCAACTCTACAGTTTGATGCGCATGAAGCAATGAAAGCACAAAAACCTTTAATGTATATTTTTAATCAAACTGACCATTTTCTTTTGTTAATGAATCTTTTCCTCTTACAGCACGTGTTCACGATGGACCCCACAAACGTGGAAAATGGCAGAGGGAAGGTTCCACATGACCCCAGTCTCCCCTTTGCGAGCACCTTCAGTGGTATGTCCCATATGTGTTGAATTCATTTCTAATTACTTTATGGAGCAGAAGCGCTGCTAAACACACACACTCACACACACACATAACACGCTATTCCAGTGCATGCAGAAAATTTTTCCACATCCACAGCTGAATTCTTCTTGCACGCCTCTCCTCTCTCTGCTTCCTGTTCACCTCTTCTGCACATTGTCAAAATAAAGGCATGAACCCTCAAAACAAAACTGAAAAAGCAAAGTGTAGGCTCCAGAGTGCTCCATTCATTTCCCTTTACAGATTCTTTATTAACAATTTGACAAGTTGATCTGCTTTGACAAGGCTGTCAAATTAGCTTAGACCTCATCGTAGCGTTGTATTCTTTATCTGCCACATCTCACTATCATAAATGACACACACAGAGAGTCTGTTTTCTGCCTCTTTTACCTCCACATCGCTTCTCTTTGCTTGATATATGAATCCCAAATTGATAATAAGAACAGCCAGAAAGAAACTTTTTTTGGACACTGGAATTATGCTGACTAGGTTGAAATGTTCTGGGTGTTTCCCTCTGAACGTCAAAGTGCATTTAGTTTGTGAAGTTAGGCAGATTTACAGCAGGAACGGACTGTTTTGTAAGCCACTGGGGGCGGAAGTGCATGTATGCATCCATCTATCAGTTCCAATCCTCGATATCCTACCTTTCTTACTCTGCAGCTGGGTGTTTGGCATCGAAACTCCCCCATAAGACGCAACATTTGCCGGGAAGAATTAAGGATGGCGTCAGTGTTTTGGACTTTAGCTGAGATAAACTGCAGGAATATGTATCAAACACACAAGGGAAGACTTACAGCTTGCATAAGTTGCCCACAGAGAGACTGATTTAAAAACATTTAAAAACCATTTGGATTGAACTTGTAGAGAAAGTTTGATCACCTGCATTAATTAAGAGTTTGTGTTTAGAGAATGAGTAGGGGCAGCTGTGGCTCACTGGTTGAGTTATCGGCCCTCATTTATCAATCTTGTGTGGGAACTTGCGCAGAGCTTATGGTAACTTCACATGTGATTTACGTAACTTGCACACCAGGGCCAATAACTGCATACACCTGATCAGGTATTGATAAATCTGGCAGCTGAAAACAGGGTGCATTTCCTTACAGCAAATGCAGGATGTTGAAATGCTGAGCATCACATTTCAACTAAAGGCTCAGTGTTGAAATGCTGAGCCATAATCATCTCAATTACTCCACTGGAGCACAGCTGAACTGGGTGACACGGACTCGTCCTATTTGTTGAATCTCAGTCTTTGAGGGACATTCATCTCCTCCACTATGACATCATCAGATCAAGACTTAATTTATAAAGCACTTTTCATACAATAAATGCAACACAAAGTGCTTTACATCTGATTAAAAATAATCTCACATGACACACTACCCAACCACCCCCACCCCGCTACTCATGCATGCTCAGTATTAATTAATAAAAAAACATGCCCCTAAATATAAAAGGTTCAGCCATCCTAACACAGAATTTACACCATGGAGGAACAAATAACGGTAAAAAGGAGACTTTTCTGTGCTGGAGATCAACGCCATTGCAACAGACGTACAAAGATCTGCCCTATGGTCAGTGGCACATTGACCTTAATGCCAACCCCTGATATTGCACAGGCCTGGTGAATTGTAGTGTTTGTTGTGGACAATAACAGCCCATTAGAAAGTGTTAATATTAAACCTTTCAACTATGAGTGACACGGAGTGATATTAACCGTTTCATGAACAAAATGGTTTGATTCTAACCGGTTTGTCGTGCCCAAAACTTTACACCCTCTGGTAGAATTTCTGATTTATTTGGCCTTTTGTGCAACAGCAGAATGAAATGAAGGTTCTGGAGTGGTCATCTCAGTCTCCTGACTTTGATATCATCGATCCAATGGGGGGGAGACCTCAAACCTGCAGTTCTTGCAAGACAGCTCAAGAATTTACAGGACCTGGAGGCCTTTTTGCCCAGAAGAACGGGCAGTTTTACCATCTGAGAAAATAAAGAGCCTCATCCACAGCCATGGGTTGGAACTCAAAACCAAAAACGAAAAAAAATCTAGCTCAAAGCCCTGGTTGTGATCCAGTGGCTCCTCAAGCTGCTGTCACATCTGCCCCCTTCCTAACATTAACAGTTTTCCATCTCTAAGATCAGTCTGAAGTGGAAGCTTGTGATATGATGTAAAGTGACTAAGTGGTTATGCCTTTTAGAATCTTTGGATACAAATGAGTTTTTTTTCCATCACAGAAACTAAAACTTCTACCACTGTGTCAGTAGACAGCGGCAAAATGTGCCAGATTGCTTATCCATAGTGATACAGTCTGACATTTGTAATTGAGTTGTCCTGGGCAACAGGGTTTTAAACCACCAGAGCACAGGATTAAACACAACTGATAGAAAATGTAACTCACTTTGAAAATGCTGACTCAGCAGATCTGTTGACCTTGAGGTCAGTGGGGTCATTTAAGGTGATCGGACAGCTTCTTTTACACACAGGTCACTGTTTTATCTCAAAATTAAATAGAGCCAGGAAATTAAGGATACAGTGAGGGATGGTGAGGGTCTAATTCATCAGCTGTCAAAGCAATAAAAGTTTCCCACTCTTGAAATACAAGAGTTTCTTCCAACAAACACAAATTTTAATAGACTCTGTCATCAGCAATTACTGTGTGTAGGTGTGACCATTTATATTTGCTGGGACAAACATCAGTCTGTGTTTGTGTTCTGTCAAGAGACGTGTGTATTCATTGTTGTAGGGAAAGAAGATCAGTTCATTTACACCCATGACATCACTGACACAGTCCGAATGTGCGCAGTGTTTTCAGAAATGTTAGAACAGTTGTCGGAGCAGTCAGGAAATAACGTCACATTAATCGTCATCATTAAGAAAGTGATGAAGTGATTTTGGTTTGGAGCGTTCTCCAAGCTCGCTGAGGTTTCAGTCTCATCTAAAGACGAATGACCCAGACTGACTCTACTCATGTAAATGTGCCAGCAGAGCTTTAACACAGAAAATGTCTCATTTCTGTTTGCACTGATGTGGAATTCCAGAGTTGCTGAAATCTAAAATGAGCCCGTGTTGACGGTGTGGGTCTCTGTGGAGGAGGCGCAGCATGGAGTGTGTTTGAGTTTAGGTTTCAGGTTACACTCTCAGTGTGTTTCTATACAGGATTTATTTGATTTCTTTTTCCCTTTGCCCTCATTTCCCTGAACCACAAAATCTTTCTCTGTCACCTTTGATTTCCTTACTGGTCTCCTTTTGAATAGATTTCCTTTTTCCCCTAATCTCTTTTCCTGTTCACTGCTGCTCCTTTTTTACAGTCTCATAACCTTTTCACACTTTTTTTTTGTAATTTGAGACTCCTTATTCTATGTGATTTACTTAATGAACTCCCTCTTTAAATTTCTTTTTCTTGCTGATTTCCTCTCATTCGTCTTCTGTACAGGTGGGGAGTTGTATGCAGGACTGACAGCAGACTTCCTGGGCAGAGACTCTGTGATCTTCAGGAGTATGGGAGGTCGTTCCACTATGAGGACAGAGACTGACCAGAAACTCCTCCATGGTAACGAGCCACTGTTCTGTTTATCTGACTTATTAACCCCTTACATCCCACGTAATCCTGGCCTATATACCATGCTATGTTTCAGAGCTTATAACTGAAGAACCATAAGGTCAAATTCATCAGTGACACCTTATTTGAAAGATTAAAGTCTCTTGTTTCAGAAATTATCGTGTTTTTATGTTGCTAAAGTCCACATCAGGATAAATGCAGCTGACAGTTTTTTTCTCTTACTTTTTTTTTTTACAACTGATTTTTGAGTATCATTAACTTCAAGATACTTCATGCCAGACACAAGGGATTATACACATCTAATCTGGGTGAAATCTGAGCTTTTTAGGTAAAACCTTGTTGGAGTAAGAGAGTTTTTAGACCCTCTAGCAGATGCATTCTCATTTACCACAGTCTTGTCTGACGACTTCGCGCAAACAAAACCAGCTGAATCAGTGCTCAGTGTCCTCTTTATAGTCAACTTTGTTCTCTCTGTGAGAAAGTTCACCAAAAATTGTGAAATTATAGCTCTGAGTCACAGATTGTATCTTTCCTGTTGCACACATGAATATGAATGATTACACGTGGCAAAACAAAAAAAAAAAAATCTTTTCAGTCACCTGACTAGCTACAGTAGGCTTTGTGTGAACAGTAAGGCTACTGGTTACTGTACGTGTGATTGTCAGGGTGGATAGCCAAGAAACAAGCCTGTTAGGGGGGCTTTACGCAGCTTCAGCTAACTTTATTAGCCAGTCAAGGAGAAAGCACTTCCTGTATAAATCAGGCTCTCCTGGCATCAAATCTCCATGTATCAAGATGGGGACACTTTTGTCTTGTAGCCAGAAGTCTAAGGAAAACAAACACACCCAGCTCAGATGTCATCACCATCTGAGTGATTCTTCTTTCACTAATTACATTTTGTCGGTCAAGTAAACTGTAAAACGAACTTGGCAACCGAAATGTGACAAATCTAAACTTTCTAATGCAGGATGTGTTCTAATGTTTGACAAAGGCGTCACTGTTTATACTTTGATGACGTCAGAGGAATGGCAAAAAGAGCACCAATGACCCTGTAGAGCATTAGAGGTTAAACAGTGATAAGTTACTGTTAAGTAGCCATTGTTTCCCAAACAAGGGCTTTTGTTGGTCAGGGAGGAAGAGTTCATATAAATGTAGGATAAAAAGCAGGCAGTGGAGACAGGAGGCTGGCTGACAAGGAAAACTGGCTCTGGAGTCAGAGGACTGGCAAAAAGCAGCCCTAAGCAGCACTACACAAGACAGATAATCTGGAAGAGGAGTGCAGTGAAACTCAGGCTTTTATTCTGAGGTTGATGAGCTGAGTGGAAACAGGTGTGTCTCATCAGCTGCAGCGCAGGAAGGAAGCCACGCCCCCTGTTGCACACACTCTACAGGAGGGAAGTGAACAGAAAATCAGAGAAAGAGAGAGCAGAAGAACACAATTAAATTGTGAATGGAGTTATTTCGCAGGTTAAAAGAACTGATGTTTAAACCATTTGAGGTGTTAAAAATCATGATGATAAGAGCCATTTATCAATGAAAGTGAAGGTATTCACAATAATGTTCCTTTAACCCTCTGATGCATGAATTATGAAAGTCAGTGTCAGGATTTTTCCCTTGAGTGTTTTTATTTGTCTTCAATCATGAAAAAAAGTTTTGCATTTTTTTTCCGTCTTTTTTAAAAATTTGTACCTGAGCATTTAACTTAATGTAAATATGACTTATTTTTTTGTTTGACTTCTTTTTTTCTTTTCTTTTCTTTTTTGTGGTAATTTCACGAATAATCTTTTTTTAATGCTTTGCGAAACATTTGAACTCTCTCTCATCCATTTTAACACCGAATAATTTATAGTTACTACGCTGTTTCACCCTTAAATGTTTGTCTATAACTTTTTTTAAATATATATATATATATATTTGGAAAAAGAATTGAAAACATTTTCTCAGGCCCTAAGAAGAACAAAAATATTTTTTCATTACGTTGGGTTTTAATTTTGAAAAGAATGAGAATTTATAAGAGAAAATATTTTTATTTGTAATTTTTCTCGGTCCATTACTAGACATTTGTGGGGACCCCATTTGGATTCCAGGTGACCCTACCTGGGGTCGCGACCCTAAGGTTGAGAAACTCTGTATTAAGGGACCCTTGTTGTAAAGTGTTACCTTAAAGAACAATTTCATAAACGATGTAGATATTTTAGGGTGTTCCTGCTCCATCTCCTCCAGTAATTCTCAGGTCCTCAGTCTGAAAAATGTTGGAGACCTCTGATCTAAACCTTCTCTTTGCTGAGTGTCTTTAAATATCATTTGCTGTGAACTGGTGTATTCCACAAACTTGATTGATTGTTTGATTACATTTATAGATTGTTCATTTCTCTCCATAGATCCAAAGTTCATCGCTGCCCACCTCATCCCAGACAATGATGACCGAGACAACGATAAAGTATATTTCTTCTTCACTGAGAAGGCATCAGAGGCAGGGGACAGGGAGGGGGCCATACACACACGAGTGGGACGAGTGTGTGCGGTGAGACACTTGAAACTATTAATGTGTTTACATTTCATTTTGAATTCAGCAGATTGTGATATTTCTACAGTGGTACAGCATATTTGTGTGGCTCATTGGATATATTTGTGTAAGCTAAATGAAGATTCAAACACAAACTCAGGAGTTGTTTTTCTCACCAGAGATGCCCCCCTGATCCAGTGAACAGAAGCTTCCAGAAAGATAAAGAGATAATCTGTATACACATGGGGATGAAGAGTGAGAACAGATGGTCAGAGGAGCGTGACATGTCTTCATGGCCACACAAGATTCAAATGAAAGGAATGAGACATTGTTTAATCAGAACATCTGTACAAATCAAACTAGAGTTTGTTATAAGAAAGCCACTTCTTCAACCGACTTCTTTCAGCCTTTAGTTTTGGTTACATTAAGTTTCAGGACGACCCTCCCAGGACAGAAGGTTCTGGTTTTTATAAGGAGGTAACTGTTCCAAAGTCTCTCATGTAAAAGACAAACGTCTTAGGGAGTGATCAAATATTTATATTTCCCCAAAGGGCCGTGAAGGCATCATGATATCCAGAATCCTTTCCTCTTCCAAAACACACACAGCTGTCGAATTGTCCAACTGATCCCCATCTGCTCTGCGAATTCTCCCACATTATTCACGCATTGCTTTGTGCTCTGTGCGCTGCAAATGCAGGTACATGGCATGAAAGAATCCACTCAAATACTCAAACACACTCACACTTCCAAAGACAGCTGCTGGATTTCCACAGAGACTGTTCCACTGTGCCAGAAAAGTTTTCACAAAGCAGAAAATCCCACCTAAACCTTCAAATTACAACTTTGTCATACTTTTCTCCATCTCTCCTCTTTCTTTCCATCTGTTTCTCTCTTTCTCTCCTCACAGTACATTTAGTTTTTTCCACTACAGCCTCTCACAAGTTCTCTCACTATTTCCTTGTGGCGCTTCTTGCCAAGAGGCAGATTATTACCACGAATACTCATCACCTACATCAGCTGCTTGTTCCAGTAATGTTCTTGTCTTGTTTTCAATTTAAAATCATAATCAGACGGTTTGAGTTTATGAAACTTCGTTTTATTGTCACATATTCAAGGATCCAAGGAACTTTTTTGTCAAGCCAGCTCATATTTTCATGCTTGTGGAACGAAATAATTGCTCAGGTGGAAGTTTTTAAATCCTAGATACATAATATGTACATAGTAAGAGAGTATTGTAAAAATAGTATACGACAAGACAGTGTAGCAAAATGGTAACAGTATAAGGATATTAAGAATACAGAGAGTAATTAAATTAAACATTAAGTACAATGTCAAGGAATAAACACATTAAATAGAAACATTAAAATTTGAAAAAGCCTAAATAGATAATAGATATACAATAAAACAGTGTAGCAAAATGGAAAGACAATAAGGATACTAGCAATAAATGAGCAATTTAAATTAAACATGAACTAAAATATCAAGTGAAATATACATGTTAAAAAGAAACAAAGAATTTGGAAAAGCCTAAGTTAGTCCAAATAAATAAAAAGTAAACTAATAAATAATAAGTACATGATAAAAGAGTATTGCAAAAATTGTAAAATAAATAAATAAATAATTATAAGATTAGAAAGAGCAATCAAAATTTGACATTAGGAGAAATTTCAAGGAAAATATACACATTAAATAGAAACATAGAAAGCCTAAATTAATAAGATAGTAAAGCAAAATGGTAAGAATGTAAGGATACTTAGATTAGAAAGATCAATCTAAATTAAACATTAAGTACAATATCAAGTGATATAAACACATTAATATAGAAACAGAAATTAGGAAAGCCTAAGCTAGTCCAAATAAATAATAAGTAAATAAATAAATAATAAGTATATGGTAAGAGAGTATTGCAAAAATTGTAAAAAAAAAAATTAAAAGAAAATTTAAAAAAAAAGAAAGAAAAAAAAGTACATGGTAAGTGGGTACTGAAAAAAAAGGAATAAATAAATTCCAAGATTAGAAAGAGCAATTGAAATTTAATATTAGGTGAAATATCCAGTAAAATACACTCATTCAATAGAAACGTAGAAAAGCCTAAATAAATAGTAAGACAGTACAGCAAAATGGTAGGAATATAAGAATACTAAGAATATAAAGAGCAATTCAAATGAAACATTGAGTAAAATATCAAAAGAAACACACACATTAAATAGAAACATAGAAATTAGAAAAGCCTGAGTTAGTCCAGTTTTTGAGCATTAAATTCTTGAGCAAACAGCAAGATACTTGTAAAAAGTGTTTCAGTGCAGATCAGAATTTATGGTAGTGTGATATCATATCTAATATCTGTATGCTGGCCTTAAATGACACATTTTTTTCCAGAATTATGGAAAAGCATGTAAAATTAACACCCAGCTTCACCTTGTTCCAACACCCTTCAAGTTGATTCAACCTCACAGCTGATCGTACATCACATCTGTCATGCTGCAGTACAAAGCCAAAACAATGAAAATCTGCTTTTGGAATTGAATTTACTGATTTATGGACTTATATTTCTTTCTTTCCAGAATGATGTTGGAGGACAGAGAGTGCTGGTGAACAAATGGAGCACTTTCATCAAAGCCAGGCTGGTGTGTTCTGTACCAGGACCACATGGCATCGACACACACTTCAACCAGCTGGGTGAGATAAAACAAACTAGTGTTCAAAGCTTCTCATTTTTCTGTTCTTTAAGCATGGAGTCTTTCACATTTACCTTTGCATTACACCTGATGTTCTGTCTTTTATAAAACAGAGGATGTTTTCCTGCTGAGGACAAAGGATGAGAGGAACCCAGATGTGTACGCCATCTTCAGCACTATCAGGTGAATAACCGCGAAGCTTTGTGTGTTTTAGAGGTTATGTTATTACTCCTGTATTACACCTTTCCCACCAGTTCTTGTTAGTTGGTTCTAATCCCATCCTTCCTAAGAGCCGGTTTGGTTTTCCATTGGCAAAGAGCCAAGTTGGAGCCACGTCGTTGCGTCGCTGCATACGTAGCCGTTTCAGTGTTTCCCCTGGTTTACAGCCCAGGGGGGTCTACGGATGCCGGAGGCTAGGGAACAATGTTTATAGTGTGGTAATCTTTAGATAGATGACCCTGGGAACTCTTTAAAAAGGCAGAGATACTTTTCTGCGCCTCTTGTGGTGGTTCTCTTGGCTCTCTGCCCACTAAGCGGAGTGTGCTCATCAATGTTTGTGTGATCGCATCGGAGCGGAACTTCACCGTGCATGATACAGAGATCAGAGGAGACTTATGAACACTCAACCACAAAGCAGAAATGATCCCTACATGTAAATAAGATTAATAACATAAAGCTTTTTATTCTGTTAAAAAAAGAACAGAGCATAGACCTGATCTACCGTCAGTACGTCACTGCTCACGTTCCAGTGTTTCCCATCAGTTTACAGCCTTCAGGGGGCAACACTGTGTCCTTATCTTCAGATACATGGCCCTTGGAGCTCTATGAAAAGGCAGAAATACTTTTCTGCATTTCTTGCGGTGGTTGTTACCACTGTCTGCTACAAAGAGTGCAGCTCGTCTCTATTGGCCCTTTTCCACAGACCCGTCTTGGCCCTACTCTACCCGGCTCTACTCGACTCTACCCGGTTTGTGTTGTGTTTCCATTAGCGTGGCACTACGCGGCAGACGCCAGGTTTTAGTACCAAGCGAGTAAAGCCGATACTAAAAGGTGACGTCGACGGTGTGCCGGTCACTCATTGGTCAGAGAATGTCCTCATGGAAGCTTAAGACTCTGTAGAATCACTTACAAGAGGCAAACCAATAAGTCAGCGACGAGTTTTTAATGACATTTAAACCCGACGGCACAGAACCAGACTGAATGAACACAAGATACCACCTTAAAATGCACCTTCATGATTCCTAAATAAGTTAAAAGTCCCCTTTAAACGAAAAAGAAGTTAACAGCAAAGATAGTTCTGTTTAAAGAGTCTTTTAAATTAAATCAAAGTTCGTCGGCGCAGGAGCGATCTGTCTGCCACGAGAGTCTTTAAGCACCAATCAGTCCATTAATCCACAGGGAACCAAAAAGTAAAACCAGTTCAAAGAAGAATGATTGATCAACAAAAAATCTCTGGTATACCAGGCCCAAAAATCAAAAATTAAAGCGATCTCACTGGATCCAGGGAAGAGTTGATGTCAGGAAGCGGCTCCTTCGTGTCCCTCTGCGTGCAGCAGCACAAGGCTGTTGTTTACCTCCGTTGTCGTGCCGCACCACATTGAGCCGCTGTATTACTTTAATGAAATCTTTTGAAAGCTTTGTTTTTTCCTTTAAAGACCACGGTGGCACATATGTTAGTACAAAATTATGCTTGTGTCGCGTTATAGATGACATGCACGCACTTCTGCGCAGCACTTTAGCGCAGCTGTTATAAGATCCACGCCCACCGTGAGTCTGTAGTCGGGCTAGAGGAAAAGCTAACCAAACCGTGTAGAGCCGAGTAGAGTAGAGCCGAGCCGAGTCGAGTAGGGCTGGAATTGTATAGAGGAAAAGCGCCATATGTGTGAAAGCTTCTGTGCGGGATACAGAGAGCTGAGTAGAAATGTGGACACTCGACCATGAGCCAGAAATGATCCCATCAAATAAATAAGATACATAACATAAAGCTTTTTATTCTGTTAAATACAAGAAAAAGGTAGAGGTAGAGGTAGAGGTATAAAACTGATATACGGAGATTTCTCACATCGTTGCTTCAATTTTACCGCCATTTGAAGTTTTGAATGACGAAACACCGACTAACAAACGCCGAACCTCTCGGTATCTTTGTATTTTTGATTGTTTGTTTCCTACATCTGATAGTTGGTCACCATAACCCAACCCCACCCCCTGATGTAGTCAGGGCTTCACTCTGGCTGAGCTCCAGTTTTTTGCGCCTGGAGCTGGTGTGTTGTCAGTGTAAACACACTGGCCTGGAAGTAGCACAAGAACCAGTCCTGTAGAAAGATGTAAATGTGAACATCTTGTATCTTCCAGATCTGAAGGGAAATTAAAACATTTGCTACATTATATTGATTGTGATATAATGATGTCTATAAATAGACATAATTACCTGTGAATGTCATTGAGGTTAATGACCAGCATGTGTAGCTGAATCTGCTCATATTTCTTGGGTTTAATCCAAACTATAAATTAAGCTGTTCTTATGTTCATCAGTGTTTCTCTCCTCTTGTTCTCAGTAACGTGTTTCAGGGGTTTGCTGTGTGTGTCTATCGTATGGCTGACATCCGAGAAGCCTTCAATGGACCGTTCGCTCATAAGGAGAGTCCTGATTACCAGTGGGGAGCTTATGAAGGCAGGGTTCCTTATCCAAGACCAGGAGTGGTGAGTGTATGACCAACAACCCCAAATGTAGCCTGGTGTTGTTTTATTTATTTATTTTATTTATCCTTTATCTTACCAGGAAAGTCCCATTGAGATTAAAAACCTCTTTTTCAAGGGAGTCCTGGCCAAGGGGCAGCAAAAAGTTACAGACAGAGACAAGTAATAAAATGACCTACAATTATAAAAAACAATTACATTGAAATGAGTTGACCTTAAGTGCTCTCAGTCTGGTTTTAAAAGCATTTAAAGAAATTAGATTTGGTAGCTTCCAGGTTTTCTGCAGTGTGTTCCATGTTGTGGGAGCAGGGTAAGAGAAAGACCTTTTTCCCAGTTCCGTGCGGACTTGTGGAACACAGAGCAGCAGTTGATCATTGGAACGCAATGAATAAGAATCCAAAGTTCTCCTTGTGAGTAAATCACAGATGTAGGAGGGCAGCAGACCAAGGCCCAATTCCAATTCCTTTCTTAACCCTCAATCTTAACCCTCAAGCTCAACCCTCAATCTTAGTAGCCCTTAAAACCAAGTGTTAAGGGCTATCTTGTGACTTAGAAATGGGACACCCCTTAAATGCAAATGAAATTGTTGTGGACTGTCTGTCAGTTATTCCTTCGGTTAGCGTTATCAAAAAAATATCTGTATAAATAACACAACCACCGACATATTCAGCTGTCACAGCATACCATAGTTTATTGAAAGGTAAACACCAACTATAACTATCGTTAGATAACTCTGCGGCTACAGGAGATGACATTAGCCCGGTCATCTTATACCATTATCAGCACAAGCATGTTATATAGGCTGTTTTCTTGATAAACAATTACATTACCACAGAGAAAAATGACCATTTTGTAACGTTAACTAACTTAAACGATAGCAACATGGCTTGTCCGCACCGACCGCTATTGACAAAAGATCGTAAAATGAATATAAATGTTTTGCAACAACGAGGTAAATAATCCATAAAATGGGTCTAAACTAAGATAATACAATGGTTTTCGTAATATTTATATCTCCATTAACAAAGAAAATACTATATTTGTAGCTCGCCTTCTCTGCCGCTTTGGACGCCATGTTTATTTACTGAAAATACGCAATGCATTCTGGATGTCCCTTAGTCCCAAGGGTGGTGTCGGAGAATCTCAGTATTGAGGGAGATACAGCCTCAGTCTTAACCCTCAACCTTAATATTCTGAGAATCGGGACAGCACTTACACTTCGCGGGAGTGTGCATTTTGAGATTGAGGGTTAAGATTGAGGGTTAAGACAGGAATTGGAATTCACCCCAAGTATGGCCTTATAAATAAAAGTGAACCAATGTCCCTGCCTCCTGGTGGACAAAGATCCATCCAACACGAGAGTACAGATCACAATGATGTGTTAACGCTCTGCAGTTAGTAATGAACCTCAGAGAAGCATGATGCACAGTGTCAATTCTGTTAAGACATTTAGCTGAGGCGTTCATGTACAAGACACCCTTTGCAAGACAAGGCAAGACAATCAGCTTGCCGGCGCGCCAGTGGGAACTAAATTCAATATCCCCATGCTTCTAGCTGTGCATCAATCAAAGTCCATCCCACCCCAAACAGAACAGTTATATCTGTGATGGTTTGTAGGAAACCAATGGAGAGCAGGTGAGACCCAAAAGCAGCTGGAGACAGAAGGCAGTGTTAAGTGAGTTTTATTGCTTAAGGTGCAGGGGAAGAGAGAGTGGCAGCGTGGAAGGGGGCTCGTGGAGGCACTGAAAAAGAAGAAGGGAGAAGCAGGATTAGTTAAGGGAAACACGGTATGCAGGAAAATCTCAATCTTGAAAATACTACGTCCAGAACTGGCCGAAATACTACTCAGGAGCGGGAATACTCTGGCGCCTGCTGCTCCACTCTGCAGAGTCTTTATGCAGGCGCTGATCAGGCTGAGGAGGTGCTGGTGTGGGGAATCAGTCAGTGAGTTGAGGCAGGTGCTGGTGGAGGAGAAAGGGCGCCGCCCACACAGCAGGGGTCACCAGGGCAACCAAGGGAGACAACAGGGGAGTAGGAGGCAGGCAGGATCATGACAATATCTATACACAAAAATAATTTATTCCATTCTGTAAAGGCCTGCAACTGTGATTCCCTGGTCTGGGCTTTACATGTGAAAACGGACAATTTGAATTTAATAAGACAAAAATTTGGAATACAGTGATAAAAGTGGAGAATGATGGTCCATGGCTGGGCACCAATGGTAGTAAGACTTTGGATTATAGCTCTGTGTTGATGTGCAGGTCTACTGCAGAGCGTGTGCTGTATCAGAGGAAAGAAAAAAAACCCTAGCAAATCAAAAAGTGATCATCAAATAATAAATGAGCTGTGGAAGTTTCCATATCAGCAAAGCAAACTACTGTATGTAAAAGTGCAGCTGTGCTGAGTGTACACAGAACAGATCAACGTCCTGGTTTCCATCCTGACTCTCTGAGGAGACCTGTCACCTTCTCTGAAAGCATATCACTGTAAATGAGACATGTTTTACACACAAACACACACGTGTAGGAAGCTCAGAAACACACTCTCAAATTGCGCACGTAATTCTACCTCATTACGAGAGTGAAAGAGAGCGCACTGAGGCAGAAGTAGTATGAATGTGAGAACAGACACTTCTGCGGCTTAACACAAATGTTTTGGCCTAAAAAGTGAGAGAAGATGGGGGGCAGAGAGGAACCAGGGGAAAGATGACTACAAAAGAAAAGAGGCGTAGAAGAGACTGAAAGGGGAAGAAGGGAGAAGTGAAATATGGATCAAAACTCATGTGATGAATGACAGCTCCAAATCCTGGCTGTATGTTTCATTTTTGTTAAAATATTTATCCATTTCACTCACAGAACAGTTTAAAATTCATGATAACGACCCAGATTTTCTTGCCTCACTCGCTCAAAACAGAACTGGGATATTCTTTTTTATAATTTTGGAACAGGTTTAAGACTCCTATCCATCAAGTCTCCTCGCTCACCTGTCAAATATCGCCCGGGGATGAAGCTTTAAAGTTTAGCTTCGTGTTCCAAAAGGGTTCATTTGAGAGGGATTTAGTGGTTTTATCCTCCCAGGATATTGAAGTATTGCTGCATATTGTTTGAATTTGCATCAGGACTCATTTCTTCGTAGACGATAGGATGAGGTGGTTGCTTCATTTTAGATTCACTCTGGCTTTGATGGTAATCGTACCTGGACTTAATTATTCAGTCTCAATCAGATATAAGCTGTGTGATGTGTTAGCTGCCTGTGTCCCTGCTGAAATCCATTAACGTCAAAAAAGACTCATGTTTGACACTCAGATATGAAATTTCAGGTTGCTGACATCCAAACTCTATCACTGCTTATCCCTACATGGTTTGATCCACCTGAATTGACTCTTTTGGATTGATTCTTGACTTTAAAATCACATTCCTCACTTTAAATAAAATCCATATAACCAGCTGTTTTGTAGCTTTGTTAACAGAAAAAAATCAGTTACATCCATAGTGTTCCCGGACGAGCCCCCATTTGTTACGCCCCAACTAAATGTGGCCAGATGGGGCTAACAACAATCCACAAAAGATTCACATAAGACATACTGAAACACACTTTAAACAATACAAAAGGGATTTATTAGGAAAAACACCAGGAACATAGTGCAATAACCAAAAGACAAAACAAAATCCCCAATTGAGAGGCAGCAGGGCAGCAGTCCTCAACTCAAAAGCCTCTGCCAACTGCAGGCTGCACTCAGCTTTTAAAGGCAGGTGAGCCTCACCAGCAATTAGCAGCCTCACCTGGAAAGGGGAGAGGGAAGGAGGGAACAAAGAAAACATGGAGCCGTAACAATAGCCCCTGCAGACCACTTGGTCTTTGGCCATGACACTGAGTTTCCAGCTTTATCATGTACTTTTCACTCATTCTTTCTGTCCCATCGGTCTCGGGGTAGCCAACTGCCTTTACTGGTTTGATATAAAACTTTGTTTCAGTTAAGCTCTTATGGTCTGAGTTGCTTTGTAATGACTGCCAACTCAGGCCATATCCACACATTGCCCGGTATCTGGGAAACTGCATATATTTTTATTTAATTAAGCCTTTCATACATATGAGAGTACAGTTTTAAGTTATACCTGCTCAAACCTGAGAGTCTATCAATAAAATGAAGAGTCGGGTTGAGTTTGCTCTGCTTGGTAGAGGACATAACCAGGATTCACTCGTGTTACGTGGTACCATAGACTGTATAATGAGTGGACGTGACGACGTTCGGCTCAAAGTGAAGCTTCCAGCAGATGCCCCGCCCCCTGGTGTCTGGCTGCAGTATAGGTCATAAGCCCCGCCTCCCCATGTATTCCAGATATGAGCCAGGGAACCTAAAAAAATTACGATACCTCGTAGAAACGTTTCTCTCATCCTTACGCTAAGGTAGTATGACGATGTCATTTGGCTGCATGGTGTTCAGGTGTTTTTTTTCCTGAGAAGTTAGTTATTGTTAGTTATAGTTATTGTTATTGTTATTGTTATAGTTATTATCTCATTAGTTATTGGACGTTAAAAACCGCGATATAAGTTTTGTTTTACAATAGTTGACAGCTGCCGGTCGTTTTTAATCGGGGATATGAGAAACTTCGGGAAAGAGCCAAAAGGAGACTAAACCTTCTGAAGAAGAAGAAATAAATGTTTTTATTTCTCTTTTTTACTTGGCTCCACCGGAAATTCTCTACTGCGCAGACTCTGGCTGCACAATGGCGGCAAGAGAAACGGGGTTTTTTGGCTTCAAAATCGTAGAACGGTGACAGGCGGAGCCACGCTGTCCATTCTATATACAGTCTATGTGTGGCACACACATGTCTCGGAGCACCAGGCTGTGAGTAGCACAAAAAGTAGCTGGCTACTGAAGTACAAAAAAAAAACTGAATTCACAAAGTTTATATTTGTCACGTTTCAAACAACAGCACTACGGAATTGTTAAATATGTTAACTTGTTGTGTCGTACCTGGTAAAAAGTTGTCTTGAACGAAGCAAAGTAGAGTTAAAAAGAAGATCTGATCTCTGTTCATTTTTCAAAACAAACACACGTCTTAGTTCATCACAACAGTGGGGAGCAAGGGTTTATGGGAAGCAGAATCTTTATACCAACTGCTGCTAATTTTTCCAGAAAGTCCTCATAGTTACTTGTCTTATGATATATGTACTCAAAAAAAATTTTCTTCCACACTGTTTCGCTTGCCCGCACTGAGCTGGGGAAAAGGGCTTTTGTCTTCTCCGCCCCTTCAACATGGAACCAGTTCCAAAAGGACTGGAAACTACCAGAACTCATCTCATTGAATGACTTTAAATGCAGACTGTGTGCACTTAAGACAGCCTCCTCAACCTGTAACTGTTTTGTCTAATATGTACAGCACAGGCCAAAAGTTTGGACACACCTTCTCATTCAATTAGGGTTTTCTTTATTTTTATCACAAATTACTGCACTGACTGACCCTTCATTTCTTAAAGTAATGATGGCCACTAATTTTTCTTTAGTTTGCTGATTGGTTCTTGCCATAATATGAATTTTAACAGTTGTCCAAGAGGAGCTGTCGGCTGTGTATTAACCTGACTTCTGCACAACACAACTGATGGTCCCAACCCCACTGATAAAGCCAGAAATTCCACTAATTAACCCTGATAAGACACAGCTGTGAAGAGAAAACCATTTCAGGTGACGACCTCTTGATGAATGCCAAGAGTGTACAAAGCAGTAATCAGAGTAAAGGGTGGCTATTTTGAAGAAACTAGGATATAAAACATGTTATTTTACATTTTTTTGCTAGGTACATAACTCCACAAGTTGTCCTTCATAGTTCTGATGCCTTCAGTGAGAATCTACAATGTAAATAGTCATGAAAATAAAGAAAATGCGTTGAACGACAAAGTGTCCAAACTTTTAGCCTGTACTTTAAATTGAAAGCTTTACCTTTGTTGAAATTGTAAGTTTTTTGCTGCTTCTTGGCCAGGACTCCCTTGAAAGAGAAGTTCTTAATCTCAATGGGACTTTCCAGGTTGAATAAAGGTTAAATTAAAAATAAGAACAAAAAATTAACGGAAAGACTAATCTAGTTTTTTTTCAGTGTTTCTTTCTTTTTTTTTTTTTTTCTTTGTTTTGAATCAGCTTTTTGTTTTAACGTTTTTGTCCAAGTGGAAATGGTTGATCAGGTCTCCAGCTGGCATCATGATGTATTGCATGTAAGAATCTACTTGTTTGGGGATCTTCATCATCCCTTAAATATAAGCCAAACTTTAGTATGAGCAGCAAAGTTGACACGGAAAAGGGGAGAGGAGTTTTGCATGATTTAAACCTCAGCTAACCTTCTCTTCTGGGACTTTATGTGATATAAGGTTTTAAAAATAGGCCACCGTCTTAAACTCTGCATGCGCACACACTAAAATACAAGGTAGCAATTGGGTTAAATCCATCTGCCAAGTACCCAGCAAATCTTTCACATCAAGTCTCACTTGGCACTGGGTTGACGTGCTGCAGCAGAGTCTGGATGAGTTGATGATAGATTTTGGAGTGATTCCAGTCAGGATTTTATATGCTGTGCAAACAGATGAGAAACAGTTCAGCGGGAGGTGTCAAACAGACCGACATTTCAGGGATGGGCAAAGCGTGATTTGTGACACTTCCAAATTTCATCATATTGCAAACACTGCAGGGAAGGTACGTTTGGGCTTGATTCTGAATCAGAACTGAACGTCCCCCTGCATGTTTCAGATTACATTAAATCATCAACAAAAATCTGAACTCAGCCAGTTTCAGACTCCAGCTTGGATTCACGCACACTTCACACCTTCTGGGATAAATCATAATTATTAAACCACACTCGGAGGAATGTTCCATCATACATGGATGGTTTTGCATTTAGAGTCAGCCAAGTTCAGATCTTCCCTTGGAATTGAATCTAGACCATTAAAAAGTTATTGTGTGGATCAGATTCTGTTGTGATAAGCAAAGTTATGATATTTTTACCACATGGATGTAGAGTCTTTAATAGCAATAAGAGACACTGGGGTTTATATAAATACCCTGGTTATAATGACTCCTCAAAGACTATTGTCTGTGTACCAAACTCAATATCAATCCATCCTGTTTGGAATAAAGCTAAATCGTATTTTCACAGCCAAAATTTAGCCTCACCAGTTTTACATATGTTTTCATTTAAGTCAGTCTATAGATACTTTAACTCAAACCAACCCCAGCCCTCACTGGAGGATCAAAGTTTCTCAGTGTGTTTACCCCTCAGACTGTCGAGAGTGATCTCTTCACCTAAATCTCGCAATTATTCATATACTTGAGCGAAACTGTCATCCATGGTGGAGTAACAGTTGTCATTTTAAGACCCCATGAAACAAAAGAGAGGCACAAATCATTTCTCAGATAGATGCATTCTTGCATTATTTCCAAGAGCACGGCATTTTTACCCAAAGATACTCAAAGGCGGACACGTAGCTTTATCAACCAAATATTTATTTAAACCACCCCAGTTCTGTTGAAAAGAAAGTTTTCTAAAACCCAAACCTAAATAATGCCTCATAACTTGCTTAAATAAAAAGAGAACAATAGACAGCCCATTCCTCCAAATTATATTTCTCTTGTGCGAAATTATCAATAATGCCTCAAAATCTGATTAGAAGGGGCTGTGAGGACTTTCTAAGTGATCTTGAAAAAGTCTCATCTCTAAATATATGCCTGATCCTGATCTACAATTTGAAATGAGATTATCAGAATTATCAAAATAGGTTATCTCTAAATGATATTTCTCAGCTTCACAATCAAGTCGGACAGGACCCAGCACGCCAAAGTCTCTATGACATCATCACACCAGCTTATGAAGTTTAGCCGTGAGAAGAGAGACCTGTGTTTTTCCCTGCTGAAAACAATTTCTGTGATGTAGTAATGGTGGGAACAGGAGCTTGACTGTCAGACAGAAAAGGGACAGAAGAGCAGAAGATAGATAAACAGGAGTGTGATAGAGCATGAGCTAAAAGCTAAAACACAAATTGAGCGGTAATGTTTGTTCCAACCAACATGCAGCAGTTATTCTGCAGTGATCTGTTCAAACCTTAGAGTCTATCAATAAAATGAAGAGCCAGATTACGTTCGCTCTGCCTGGTAGATGAGCACTGGTAGGACATAACCACATGTCTCAGAGCACTGGGCTGTGAGTAGCACTAAATGTAGCTGGCTACTAAAGTATGATAGAAACTGAATTCACAATGATGCTTTCGATTTTAGAGTTAAAAAGAAGATCTGATCTCTATTCATTTTCCAAAACAAACCAAAACAAGCACACATCTCGGTCAGTCCATCACAACATTGAGCAGCAAGGGCTTGTGGGCAGTCGAGTCTTTTTTGCTAACTGGTGCTAATTTTGCCAGAAAGTTCTCATAGCTACTTTAAACCAAAAGACTAATCCAAGTTTTTTTCAGTATTTCTTTTTGTTTTCTTCCTTTTTTTGACAAAAAGAGAAATTGTCCATCTATTCTTATTACATTCCAAGTCTTCATAACCTGTATTTGTAGTTGACACACAAGTGCCAGTGCACAGGGCTTCCCATCCGTCATGGCCATGACAAAAAAAAAAATGTCTTGATAGGCAGGAATATCAAAACAAAGCCAGTAACCCAGTGCAGCACTTTATTAGAAATATTAATGGTCTGTTGAACAAGCTGAAAAAAAGGTGGACCTTTTCAGGAATGATATAAAATCCCCCAAACATGATCAAAAGAAGGACATGAATGGGCAAAAGAGATTGTATAGTAACTCTTATTTATGTCACCTTTGATTTCTAGCTTATTTTATTGTAAGCTTGTGTGGATCAGAATGATCTTTATTGCTTTATTGCTTGTAGGCCCATACAAACACAAATAAGAATCATTTCAAGTCCATTTTGAAAAATCATTTCCCAATTATTTTGCAACTTGGACTGAACTTGAAAACACAATATCCAATATTTTGGACCAGAATACGTGGAAGGCCGCTCATGAGAGTCATAGAAAAACTTTGTTGACTGCTTAAAAATGTCTTAAAAGGGTTTTAATGACACTTCTTTTTATGACAGGTTGGTTAATGAAACCCACTGTCCCTCTCTCCATTGCACCAAACTGCAAGTTGCAGCCTTCTTTTAAAAAGAGTCACAAACTAAAAAACAAAAACACTTAATGGGCAAATTAGTTTTGGCCTCCAGCAGGGACAATAGAGTCCATTATGTCTGAAGAGAGCAGCTGGGATTTTTTACCACCATTTACCCATAATGATATTAGACAAGGAGACAGTTTAATTGAAAACTCTCCGTGACAAAAACCCTGGCTTTTTTCAAGGAATCTATGATTTCAACCAGGGCTAAACCAAAAGGTCAGTGGTTTACGCGAGAGCTTTTATTTGGGCGTGTAAATGCGTTCATTGGAGGGTGTTCAGCCCTATTAATGATCTGAGTTATACTTTATCTCAGCCAAGAACAGGCACAAACATTTCCTCAGTGACTGAAATTGAGGGATTTTTAACAAACTGCAAATAGAGCTGTTTAAAAAATCTACAGCCAAAACTCTACAATCCAGTTTTAGACTTTAAATCAGCGTTTTAAGGCCCAGTAAAATGACTAATGAGGGCTTTTTGAGGAGACATTAGGAGAAAATGCCACCAATCTTTTAGAAAGTATGCCAACAGTAGGCAGAACAAAGTGTGAAGGAGGAGTCTGGCTCATAGCTTAGTTTTCTTTAAGTAACATATCATTTCACCAACAGAAGATTTGATTTAAAGTCAATTGTTGTTATTTATTATTAACCATCACTTATCTTGCATCTTTAACATCCTTCTCTTCTTCCTTTCTAGTGCCCGAGTAAGATCACCAACCAACCAGGCAGAGAGTTTGGCAGCACGAAGGACTTTCCAGATTCAGTTCTGCAGTTTGCACGCAACCACCCGCTGATGTGGCGACCGGTGTTTCCAGCTCTGCGCCAACCCGTGCTCGTAAAGGCAAACATTCCTTACAAGCTGAAACAGATCGTGGTGGACCGAGTCGAGGCAGAGGACGGGCAGTATGATGTCATGTTCATTGGCACTGGTGTGTGATTCTATTTTTAATCCAAATTTCAACACCTGAACTGTCTGCGTTTCCAAATTGAGTCCAGATAAAAATCACCAATGCATCCAATTTTCTCTGGTTGGTGCAGTTTGATTCCTGCTGAAATCTTGTCACTCAGTTTGTGCTTCATCCTTTTTCAGATGTTGGAACAGTATTAAAGGTCATTGCTCTGCACAGTGGGAACAGTTTGGAGACAGAAGAAGTTACACTGGAGGAGCTACAAGTCTTCAAAGTACGTTTTACAATTGTTTTTGTGAGGAGTTTTAACCCAAGGGATACCAAACAATTTCTGGTCTTTTTTTTTTTGTTGTTGCTTCCGTTACATTTATATCCTCTGTGGTCTCATTCTTCTCTACAACGTGAAGTCCTGCACCTCTATAGATTCAGGAAGACCATAGCTATAGACCTATGTAACTCAAATATGTCTTTATGCCGTGTAACAAAATTTAAAAGCTATAAACCGGAAGAAAAATCGGAAAACAGAAACACATTTTCTTGGATCTTATCCTTTTAAAACTTTAGAGAATAACAAATAAGTGTATATAGCACATTTTCAGGTATCCTCAAGCCTAAGGAACGTAGAAAAATATTGGTGGTGCCTCGTTCACCTCATTCAAAGATTCTAAAAATTTTGATGTTTGGATATTTTTCGCTCGTATTCCTCTGCGATAAGAAATCCTGCACCTCAATGGGTTCGAGAAAATTTCAAAGAATTTTTTAAGCATGATTACAAAGTGTATGTCCATTGTTAGGAGCATTATGAAAGCACAGAAAAACATTGAATTTTTTATTTTTTGCAGAATTTACATAGAGCAAACAGTTGATTTTCTGCAAATTTTTAAAAATCAAGGTGATGATGAAATATTTGTCTTTTCCATCTGTTAACACGTTGCTGAAATCACATATGATGCATTCAGGTACCCTCAAAAACGTGAGAATCGAACAATTACACCAGTTTTTTTTTTCAAGTTTTGGATTGGACAAATGGTTTTTGGATACCAATCATTGAAAATAAGTGGGGGATTTCTTTGGTCCCACCAGGAGGTTTGATATCCCAAGGGTTAAACCCTGTTTTTAATATGGACCAACAAAGAATTTATGGAGGAATTAATGATTTTTTTTCTGCTTTGAATTCTGTTAAAGCCTTTTTAACAAATCTTTTGGTAAATCATTGCTGTTCTTCTAGGTTCCAACACCGATTACGTCGATGGAAATTTCAGTGAAAAGGGTAAGTTGTCATTAATTTAACGAGTAATTTTCGCTCTAGCTTTTGAAACGAAGAGTGACCGTGACCGTCTTTTCCTCCCTCTTTTCGAACAGCAAGCCGTGTTTGTGGGCTCTCCAGCAGGGGTGGCACAGGTGAAGCTCCACCGCTGTGAGACTTACGGTAAAGCCTGTGCTGAATGCTGCCTGGCCAGAGACCCTTACTGCGCCTGGGATGGAGCCCTGTGTTCACGGTATATGCCAAACAGCAAACGGCGTTTCCGCAGACAGGACATCAGGCATGGAAACCCCACACTGCAGTGTTTGGATCAGAATCTGAGTGGTAGGTGTGAGTTTGTATTCAGACTTTAATGTGATTTCTTTGCTCTCTACATCAACCAATCAATCTTAATTTATATATTGCCCCAATAACAACAAATCTCAAGAAATCGTTAACAAGACACTTTCCAAAACATAAATGGGTCAATGATTGGTTGGAATATTGCATTTTTTATTTAATGTGCCGATATTTCTTTTTCACCAAGATCTTGTGTTGATGATGGTAGAGTCTGACCACTGCACAAAGTCTTCTCCAGAACATCCCAAAGATCCTCAATGGGGTTAAGGTCTGGACTCTGTGGTGGCCAATCCATGTGTGAAAAAGATGTCTCATGCTCCCTGAACCACTCTTTCACTATTTGAGCCCCATGAATCCTGATATTGTCATCTTGGAATAAGCCCATGCCATTAACCTGCTCATTCAGTATATTCAGGTAGTCAGCTGACCTTATTCTTTGGGAACATAATGTTGCTGAACTTAGACCTGAGCAACTGCAGCAACCCAAGATCATAGCACTGCCCCCACAGGCTTGTACAGTAGGCACTTGGCATGATGGGTGCATCACTTCACCTGCCTCTCTTCTTACCCTGATGCGCCCATCACTCTGGAACAGAGTAAATCTGGACTCATCGGACCACATGGCCTTCTTATATTCCTCCAGAGTCCAATCTTTATGCTCCCTAACAAACTGAAGCCTTTTTTCCTTGTTAGCCTTACTTATTCGTGGTTCCCGCGAGGCTACATAGATGTTCAATCTCAGTACCTTGAGTTTCCTTTGCATTGTGCGTGTGGAAATGCTCTTACTTTCACTGTGAAACATACTCCTGAGTTCTAGTGTTGTTTTTCTGATCACTGAACACGATCATTCAAGATTTTTTTTTACCACATTTCTTCCCCACCATCCTTCCAGTTTTTAATAATATGTGGGCAGTTCTTAACCCAATGTCAGTTGTCGGTTAGATGTTTTCTCTACTTGATGCATGCTGACCATTTGACCCATCTTGAACAGACTAAAGTCTTTTCCGCTACCACTGAGATACTTAAACTCCCCCACTTGGGGCAAACACTCTCTCCAAACCTGAAGTGGGCAGTCCACCCTTTTCCAGCTGTAACAATCCCTCTTGGCATCAAACCTTAACCCAAGTAGTCTTGGCAGAGAGTCATCTTCCACAGTCCTGCAAACCTTGACTGCATATCTGTAAAAGACAACCTTTGGTTCTTGAGTGCTAACATGATGTTGAAATGGTCTTCTTCCTTCAGATGTTGACCTCTTGGGACACCCAGTACTCACCTACTAACCACTGCAGCAGCACCCATGTTCACAGGTGCTGCACCTGGGAGTACAAGAAGCACATGTTCCTTACAATTGTGGCACCATTCAAAAAGAAAAATAAGCAGGCCTCACTATCTAAGTTTGCTAATTGTGACAGTAATGGAAGGTTAAACACGCCCCACTTTTGTTAAATATTGACCAAAATTTTTCAAGTGTCTCCTGGATATAGCATAGGACTTATGTAGTCATCCAATCACAATAAATGCACGTTTTGGACCTCTCACTATCCTGTTTTTAAACTCGTTTTCTAAACCTCCTTCTATCTGTAGGCAAAGCCAGAAAAGTATGTCTAACATCTGGAGCAGGGCGGTGCTTTCCTTACACTCTCTAAACTGTTTAGCTGTGGACGGGGAGAAGTCCATCGAGGCCCTGCTCTTGTGTAAACTCCACATGAGTCCCAAACTCTTTAAGTCCAAGGGAGATGCTGTTGGAAATGTGCCAACCTAATGAAAATTGTCTGTGTTTGTGTCTGTAAGAGTCGGTGTATCCCTTCATGCCTCTTTCTCAGGATGAAAGCCAAAGAGTATTTACATGAAAAGTCAGACTTGGACAGGTCAGTTCATCTAAACACTTTGAAACAGATGGTGTGCGGTGTAATAGACAAAAAAAAAATCATGTCAGCTCCTCAGAAACACACATCTGTTTAAACACTACATATAAGGTACTTGTAGAACACGCTATTGTACTTGTTCACACCAGATCTTTAACCTCGTTGGACGATGTGGGATGTGATTTTAGGGAAATATACACTAAGACATCCTATAAACCTATCACCTCATTATTCCCAGCATAAAAACGTGTATGTGTGTGTGTAAAACTATCAGCCAGAAGTTATCATTTGAAAGGCGAGGACAAACAAATGAAAGTGAAACAATATTTGGAGATAAGATAAAGAGGATCATGAGGTGTGGTTTATTGAAGAACAAGGATGAAGAGTAGGAGAAAGAAGGAATGTGTGCATGTGCTGGATTTGTACCTGAGCACTGACTTCTAATGCAAAGGTGTTGAAATGTGTCTCCCTTAAGGCCTTTGGAAGAACTCAGGTTTTACAAGCCTCCTTTGCCAAAGTGTCAATCCCCAGAGGCATGTTTGTTTCCTGAGACCGACTGTCATCCTTTTTTTAAGACTCTGGCTCTGTATGAGAGTTATTTTAAATTCAAACTCACACGACATATGACCTGTTGTAGCCTACAAACAGAATGTGACACTTCCTTATCAGAACAATCAACATATTTTGGATTAAAGTCCTCCTTATCTGAATGTTTTGAGAAATAAACCATTCTTTTCTGCAATCCAAGGTGGAAAAAACATAGCTTATCTTTGTCAAAACTTCAAAAGCTTATCAAGCAAAGACATGGTGGACAAACTCTGCCTGGCCAAAAAATTAGTCACCACCAAAAATAAAGTCACACTTTAATATTTGGTTGGACCACCTTTAGTTTGGATTACAACACTCATTTGTTTTGTTAAGCTCAGATAAGCAACCCCAGATCATAGCACTGCCCCCACAGGCTTGTACAGTAGGCACTAGGCATGATGGGTGCATCACTTCATCTGCCTCTCTTCTTGCCCTGATGCGCCCATCACTCTGGAACAGGGTAAATCTGGATTCATCAGACCACATGACCTTCTTCCATTCCTCCAGAGTCTAATCTTTGTGCTACCTATCAAACTGCACAGCTGTTCTATCACAATACCTTGAGTTCCCTTTGCATTGTGCGTGTGGAAATTTTCTTACTTTCACTATGAAACATACCTCTGAGTTTTTCTGTTGTTCGTCTCTGATTTGATTTGGCCAAACATTTATATGATGGTTTATGAGACAATGGTTTCCCACCATCCATTACTCCACCAGTTTTTAATAATATGTTGTACAGTTCTGAACCCAATTTTAGTTTCTGCATCAATCTCCTTAGATGTTTTCTCTGCTTATGCCAATGATTTGACCCTTCTTAAACAGACTAACATCTTTTCCACGACCACAGGATATGTCTTTCTCCTTGGTTGTTTAAGAAATGAGAAGTTTCTCATTGCATCATCTGGGGTTAAATAACTTGTTGCCAGCTGAAAGATAATCACTAATGCAGTAATTATCTAATAGGAGGCTTGTACCTATTTGCTCAGTTGAATCCAGGTGGTGACATTGTTTTTGGCCAGGCAGTGTGCATGTGGGCCTTCTCTAGGGACAGGGACAAGGTGTGTCCAAACTTTTGGCCTGTACTGTATAACAGGTTTTTAAGAGTGTTGGTCATTCATCTCACATGTACCTTTATTGTGGTGTACTCTGAGAGAACTCAAGGCTGACTTGGCAACTCACAACAAGTGAACATCAAGGAAATCTATCCATTTCTCAGCCCTACACTTTACAGAATTCCACTATGTAAAGCACATAAACAGCTCATATTGTATTCTCTTCCTCTTAATTCCCTTTTCAACCAGAAGACCTTGATGTGACAGAAGACAGGGTGGTGTACGGCACTGAGAACAACAGCACCTTTCTTGAGTGTATTCCTCGCTCTCCTCAAGCAACCGTTACCTGGCTCATCCAACGTGACAACCACAAGGAAGAGGTGAGATGATGTGTAAATCTCTATCAGCTGAAAAACTAAAACATTCCTACCTATCCTGATATAACCAGCATGAGGGAAGATGGGAAATAAGATAGAAAAGTGTAGGAATTCTACCTTTAAAAGTGAGATCTAAGTGTGAGTTTGGCACGTGCTTGACACATTTGACAGCCATTCGGCATGTGGCTGAAATTAAGCAGTTGCATTTCAAAGGAAAGTGCTCAGCCACTCATTGGGTTGGATAAACAGTGAATTTTTCTCAAACCTTGACCACATGCCTCTGAGAGCTGAAGTGCCACTTAATGTTTGCCGGTTGCTCTGACTTAAACACGGTGTAGCAAAGTACTTAGAAAATTAAATTCCAGTGTTTATCCACACCCAGAGTAATCATTCATTTGTTTGAGGATATGTTTCTCCAAGCTTAGCTGAAAGTCTCGGCCAGCCGTGCTCGTATT
>RPOG01005937.1:0-19168 GCA_008086565.1 Thalassoma bifasciatum
CATCATCAGTATTATAGAACAGCAATATTACAGTTTTTTGAAATGTGGCTAACTTGTTGTGTGATTGATTCTTGAATAAGATTATAGGGAGCGTCTGAATTGCTCTGTGTTTACCCTCTCAGAGCTCAGTGTCCATATCATCTGTAGAGAGCTGTTTTGTCACATCACATTGATTTGCTTGCCTCTCTACAGTCAACCTGATCCAGTCACCTCACAGCTCCGCTCCTCTCACACAGGTGCTCTCATCCGTCCCTCAACTTTGTAAACAGCTGAATTATTTGGCATTCAGCCCCGGTCTCCAGCACCAGAGCAGCCGACGTTTTCCCCCCTCTTGTGTGTCCTCTCACTTTAACCGGATGGCATGTTTCACTTCGCCTGACTTAATGACACAGCCTGACAAGGAGGGCAATTACTGTTTTCCCATGCTGCACAAAATGCAGGGCTCGTCTCGAAGGGCTTGTTGTGCAGGAGCCATCAGGTGTGATTGCTCAGTCTCCAGCAATGGCATGAAATGAGCCAATAGTGAGCATGACGCAGGTTTTTCAGCTTTTCTTTTCAGCTCGAGTTTGACTTTTGGTTGAGGTTTGAATTACACAGTCTGAAGTTTCATATCTAATCACTGTGTTTTATCATAGAGGCTCAATTCAAAGATCTGGAAACAGGAACATGGGACAGAAATGTTAGAACCATTACGACAAAAAGTATCAGACTGATCCCTGTAACTCAAGAGCAAAGAGTTAGAGTGAGAGTCTAAAACTGTTCCTTGAAAACACAAACAAATAACAAAGAGAGTCCAAATAGTCATGAAGTCACTTCAAACACCTGGAGAAAAATGTGAAACTCCAACAACTCCAACAACTACAACAAATGAGGCAAGATGGCAATGGGGATGAAAAAAATGAACATTTATCCAAAATCCAAAAACAACAACTAGATGAAAAGAAGGAACTTAGAGAAAATACAACAAAGATATAAAACAGATCAGAGTAACACAAAGAGCATAAACAAATGCAGAGCTATGCATAAATGACAACTGGAGAAGGACACGTATCAAAAAGAAGAAAATGCAACACTGGGCTCAAAGAGATGACAAATAACCACCTGTGGTTTAAAAAAAAAAGACCAAATTAATTCAGAAAATTATAAAAATCAATGACACAGTAAAAAAAATGCCAATTTTGTGTGTGGCTTCACTTTTCACGAAGTTGCATGCATCCCCACTTTGCTGAAATTTAACACAAAGTTTTTATTATGCGGTGAAATCTTGATGTTTGAAATGAAGTAAAACCATATTGCACTTCAGTGGCTCAGGAAGACATTTTAAAGGGCAAGGACAAAGTCACATACAGAAAGGCACATGCAGTGCAAGTTTTGGCTCCCAAGAAGGCATATAAGCACACATTTTGGCTCCCGGGAGAGCAGTCAATCATGTTTCAACCAACCAAAGGGGCAAATGAGTGCGGTTCACGTAAGTTTGGATCCCAGGGGGACACATAAGTGTATTTTGGCTCCCAAGTGGGCACTTGAGCATATATTTCATGCCAAGGAGGGCACTTTGGCAAGTGTTTGGCTCCCAAGTGCACACTTTAGTAAAGGTTTTGGCACCAAAGAGTGCACTTACGCAATGTTTTGGCTCCCAGGAGGGCAGTTCATCATGTTTAAACCAGCCAAAGAGGCAGATTAGTGTTGTTTCACCAACCAGGAGGGCACTTGTAGGTTTTTCATCCAAGTCTGGGCACTTTTGAAAGTGTTTGGCTCCTAAGAAGACACGAATGCAAATTTGTTGGCTCACTATAGCATTTGTTTTGGATATTGAGAGTGCATTTTAGTGTATTTTGACTTTGAAGAGGATGCTTAACCCTCTCAAAGCAGGCATTGAAGATTTGCAACGAGTTCAAAGATCTCTATCACATCAACATGATAAATAGTTAGTTTAAAAACCTGTTAAAATATTTTTAAAAACATATTCTACCACCTTGAGGATTGTCACATCACTACAGTCAGCTGAAGTTGTAATTTAGCCCTTTTCAAAATGTCTGCTCTCATAAAATTATCCACTCACATTTTTCCCCCCAAAAAAATGATTGTTTGATTCTTGAGCGGTTGCAGTAAGAATAACATATTAACAGTTTCTTTTTTATCTAAAAAAAAAGGTGTTTTCTGCATGATACGAATGCATATTTGCAAAAAAAAACCTTGAATAAACAGATAAAATAGTTTGCAAAATTGCTCAGTGTGTCAAACGTGATACAAGAATTATATCATGAATGAAATTATAACGCAACATTTTTTTTGTGTGGATTTTGTTAATCTCAGTTCCAAAAAATTGGAATTTTCTGACTGTTTCTTGATGGGTTGGTCCTGAAAGGGTTAAGCATGTGTTTTCCCTCTCAAGGTGGCAATTTAGTGTTTGTTTTGGCTGGTAGGTATGTAAGTTTATTGTGTTTTAACCAGCCAAAGGGGACACTAGTGTGGTTCACTAACCAAAAGGGCACTTCAGCATTCATTCTGGCTCCCAAGAGGGCATATTAGCAAATTTTGGTTCCTAGGAGAGCAGCTTATCATGTTTTACCCAGCCAAAGAAGCAGATAAGTGTAGTTCACCAATCAGAAGGGCGCTTTATCATGTGTTTTGGCTCCCACAAGGACAGTTTACCAGGACTAAACCAGCCAAAGGGGAAGATTTATGTGGCTTCACCAACCAGGAGAGCACTTCAGGGCATGTTTTGGCTCCAAAGAGTGCACTTAAGCTTACATCTTCAACTATTAGGCCACAAGAAGGGGGACAGGTGGGTGACTGCCCCCCCTGTGCACACCACAGATGTACTAAATTTATGTCCATTATCCATTTACCAGCCTGGTTTTTAACACCATCCCTAATTGTCTCTTCTCCACTCCCATGTCTTCTTCTTGATACATCTCCTGCTCTTCTTGGCGGTATTAGTCTGAAACTGCAGTTCGATCTTAATTCTGTCTTAAATCAACATGCTGACTCAGCAAGGGGGCGACTTGGCGCACTTGAGCATGCAGATATTCCTCCAGTGATGAATCAATTCCTCCTCATGTGCCCTGTTTATCTATCAGAGTGTGTAAAACACCTGCTCATCCTCAGCTTGCTGGAAACAAAAGGAGTCAGGCTCTGAGCTCTGGCTGTGCTGTGGGTTTGTCAGTGAGTCTCACTGGAGCTGTTATACTCTTTGGTTTGTTGGTTTTTGCTTGTGTGCATAAGAAGTCACCCCAGGCATCAATATATATCCCCCTGTGCAATCTCCCAGTTCCAGCACAGAACTTCCTCTTTCATCCTCTTCTCCCTAAATTGAGCATTCGCTGCACTGCATGTTAGCACTTCCATGCCTGGCTTCAGGCAAAGAGCTGCCTCTTGCTCTGCGCTATCTGCTGGGAACCGAGAGGGATCCAGGCAGACTTAGATTTGCCTCCAGTGGTCTGAAGAGAGCATGGTAGCCTCTTGACAACCCTGCAAGGCCCTGCTGTGTATGTGTATGTGTGTGTGTAGAGTGTGTGTGTGTAGAGTGTGTGTGTGTGTGCCTGTTGCTCCAGTTTATCGCTCTCCAGCAGGTTTGCACCGGGAGAGGAATTCATTTACAGCACAAGCCCCTCATGTGACTCTTGATATTTGACCCCGGGTTATAGAAATGCGATGCAGCCTCGCTGGACCACTTGGCATGATTAATCATTTGAAACATTTATTCTGTTTGCTCATTACAAAATCAGGTCATCATATTTGTTATTTATGGGCTCGGCACCGTCCTGTTTCACTGCTGTGTTGATGTTTTTGCATCATCATAGAGCAGAAGAAGGAAAAATAAATCATCTATCTCCGAGTCCAGAGTGTGAGCTTTTCAAGTGGATATATTGGATTGAAAATGATGTGTGTACTCCAAACTTTTCCACTGCAAGTCTCATGTACACTTCTTCCTGTAAACGCTCTAAAATGGCAAAGTATTTATGAACACTCACACCTGAGAGCACAAGAGCCTCTCACCTTGAGCGTGATGTGAAAAGAAAATAGCCCCCGTGTGAGGAAAGTGAATTTATTTTGTTCTTTGGTCCAGGACTTTCCAATTTAAAAGACTCTTTAGAAGTTGTGTATTCCCCCCCTATTAGATTCAGGGAAACTTCAGCTTGTTCAGACTTCCCTGACTGTTTTTCAGAGTGTGTTTTTCTCTCTCGGCATCTCCGCTAATTCAAAGAGAATTGCCTAATGATGATGGTCTCCTCTAAACAGTTTCTATGTTTCATGCTTTCAACGCTTGAATCGTGTCTCACAGTCTTTCTCACAGTTTCAGGAAAAATGTAATCGCATCTTCCTTTTCACAGGCTAAAAGTCTGCAGAGTCCTCACATTGTTTCAGAAACCAGGGGATGTCTTGGCTTGTTAATTTTAACGCCAATGAACAGGAAGACAGTGATGACTGAGCTGAGCAAAAATAGTTACCAGTAAAGATTAATGACCTTGATCGTAATGGGCAGACTCAGTTTTATTGTGTTCAGGTTTCTCTCCAAATAAACCAGGTTCTGGCACCATGTGGGCGCCATGTGTTTACAATATAGACGAGTTGATTGTTGCATCCTAAAATACCTGATGGTGCAGCAGCTATGAGCAATTCTTGTGGTGTGTGATATCGGAAAACTTGGTATCAATCCAATATCGAGTGAATACAAGGCCAGTATCACTGACATTTAAACTGATATGGATACTTTTCACATGGAAAAGCAGCTTGTCAACATTAATAACACACAACTACTTATGTTTCTGTTCATGAATGAAAGTAAATAACTCATTTTTCAACCAGACAGTAATCATTCGCTTTTATTTTTTCTGCTTTGTTGTAAAACAATATATTTGAATATTTATGGATAACTGCAGTTATCATATTCAAGCATCAAAGATATTATTTAGATCAAACAGCACACACATACTGGTAGATTTACTACTACAGAAGCATAAAAATATTAAGGAAATTGTGGTGGACTAATACATTTGTGAAGCAGTGTATAACATTTATATCTTTATGTGCCAACATATTTTCAGTATTTGTAAAATAATTCATTCAGGTTTATTCAGCTGGTTGAATATACATATTATACTAAATCAGTTTTTTTAATTATAACTATGAAGAGCAATTATACTTTCAAAAATAAAATGAACAAAAGGTGGAGATGACTTAATCTTACTTCCATTCCCATGAATAAGCAACCTGGATTTTGTGCTGAAAGAGTTCTGCTAGTGACTCCTGTCTCTGAGTCTGGGGTCTGGTTGTGGTTTGGAGATTCTCCTCCTCCTTCTGTTTACTTTGCAGCTCAGAGTTCTTCTTTTTAGTGTGTTATTAGAAGTTTTAATAAGTTCATGGTGTTGCCACAGAACCGTTTTTTTCGCTGAAAACGTTCCACCTAGCATCATTGGGTATTTAGCTGTAATATAACACCAAACAATGCTCCTCTCTGCCATCATGGAGCAGGCAGCACGTGTCAGAGTGACATGGCTGCGCAGCAAAACACACAGTAGAGCACACAGTAGAACTGAAATTTATGCATCAGTCTCATCATACAAGTATTTAATACTGAATTATGTCACAAGCTCTTCTTAATGCTTCATTTATGAGGTATAACTTTGGGGTTTTACACCTTTTATATGGAGAGAATAGGACAATGGACAGAACAGGAACTTGAGGAGAGAGTGAAGAAATGTTTGACGGGAAGGAGGCTGTCCATACGGGTCGAAACGTAAACGTCAAAACTAAACTTTAAGAATGGAAGGGTTGTGTTAAAATCATGATTATTTTTTTTTTTCATCTCAGACCTGTATCAACCAATCAATCAAGCTTTATTTATGCTGTTTAGTGCCTTTCATACAAATCAAGTGCAATTCAAAGTACTTGTGATCTCAAATTACACAGTTCATAATCCTTCCTTTTCATTATTATAATATTAAGGATATTTTCTCTCTCTATTCTGAGTTGTTTCAGTATAAGAGAGTGTTAGCTGCCCTATTTTTCAACACAAACGCTTTATTCAGTCAATGATTAACTCATCAAAATGGATCGATCTTCACCCGTCCTTCCATGAAACCTCACCTGGATCTCCTCTGAAAGTCACATCCTGTTCCTTTGTCATATTCCTCACACACAGAAATCCAGCCTAGGATGAACACAGGCGATTACAACCACGGAGGCCGGAGTGACTCCATCCTTGACATACAGAACAGGTGATTTCAAAAGGAATTGCAAAGAAATGGCAGGAAATGTCAAAGGAAAAAGCCCCCAGGAGAGAGCTTCTCCCCTGTCATTACTGGCATTTTCATAGTGGAATTACTATCTCCAAAGTGCAGAGTGCAGGCAACACTCTCCTGGGCGTTATTTTTTTTTATACGAACAGGAATAAGGCGGCGTGGAAAGACAAGAAAGTCGATCCTTAGATACTGCTGAACTCTCAGGTTACATCCCACATTGTCCCAGCAGTGACACTTGCATTGCTCCTCATGTAAGGCTTTCTGTATTCATATTCAAAGAGCAACACACTTGTAGAAGCAAACAAAAAAAATGCTTTGAGGTCAAGTCAGTGGAGGATAACCTTGTCTTTTTGTTGCTTCAAGGTCCCTGCGTGTTTGAAGATTCATGTCACTCAGAGGAGCTTTTGTATGGATCTGAATTGACACCTCTGACGCCGATTTTCTCTTTATTTCCTTATCGCACAGCAACCTCAAATTGAATTCTATTATGATTTTGTTGTTTCAAAAAAAGCCCGTATCTGACAATATCCTCTCAGCTCCGAGCAACAACCTTCACGCTGACATTGTCGTCCAGTTGGACACGTGACACCGCTCTGGTAAGATTTGATCAGATAAGGGTGAAATCTAGTGAGGCATCTGAGTCTCTTTTTTCCCGCAGGAATCACAAGTTTGCTCCCTCTATCTCTCTAACCTCCCTGAAAGTGTCTCAGCTTTCTGCACGTTTCACTCAGAGGAGATTAAGTAAAACATGGCGGCTGGCTGAAGGGGCCTTTCAAGGCTTGAAAGATGGACCCTGCACTTTTCTATTAATAGCTATTCAGAACAAGTTTGTCATGCAATTTCTGCCTTCACAAGACTCCTTGAGGTGCTCCATCACTGCAGGAGAGGCTCCTACCTTGAAAAGACAGATTGTGTCTTACCTTGCAGGAAACAGGCAGGCATATGGAGGATGCTGCCAGCAAAGAAGTCCTCTCTCCTTTGATTGATGCTGTATTTTGATGCAGCATATTAAAAAGGATGAAAAAGTAGCCCTCTGTCTCAGAGTTTATTAAAACCAATTATAAGTACATGCTCACAACAAATCTTTGAGGAATAACTTGACAAAAATGGAATAATCCTTCTCAAATTATTTAGTTTGATTGAAAAATGAATACCCTCTAAGCTTTGTTTCCACCTCTTTCTCTTTTTCTAGATTTCCCAAAAATTAACCCAGTGGTGCATAGTGGTCACTACTGGGACTCCTATTTAAAAGTTATTTACTCCTAAATTCAATGGTTCATGTGGTGGAAATTCATATTAGCCTGTGTCAGGATATTTTTATTCTTCTTAGGGCCTGAAAAAATGTTTTCAATTTTTTTTCCAAACATATATATTTTTGAAGATGTTATAGACAAACATTTAAGGGTGAAAATGCTAATAAAATATAAATCAATCAGTGTTAAAATGGATGAAAGAGAGTTAAAAAGTTTTGCAACACGTTAAAAAAGATTATTCATGAAATCCAAAAAAAAAAAAAAAGAAAAAGAAGTCAAACAAACAAAAAAGTCTTATTTTCATTAAGTTCACACTGTTTTAAGTTGAATGTTCAGTTACAAATATTTGAGGGGGAAAAAAATTGAATTTTTTTTTTCATGCTTTAAGACAAATAAAAACACTCAAGGGAAAAAATCCTGACACTGACTTTCATAATTCATGCATCAGAGTTTGTTTAATATAACTCAAATTAAAATTTTAGGTTGGTTGAAAATATGGAAAAACCCTCGAAATCTGATATTTTTATTCTAAAATTTTATTCTAGAAATATGAATAACCTTTTTTTTTTAATCATTTGGAGGTCCTTTTTGAAGGGAAATAAATAAACAAATAAAATAGAAAGTCAAATTGCAGTCGGCTTGAACTGAGATCTCCACAAAAACAGCGACCCCTGGTGGCTGGCTGCTGTATTGGTCAAAATCTCCATCTCCCAATGGATTCCAAATGAGAGGTGGTAAAACTTTAAAAAATGATTACACCTCGTAGAAATGTTTCTCACATCCTTATGCTGTGGTGGTTTGACGATGTCATTTTGCTGCATTGTGTTCAAGTCCTCTTTTTTCTGAGGAGTTGGTTTTTCATCAGTTGTTAGATGCTAAAAATCAGGTTATAAGTTTCGTCTTGCGATGATTGACAGCTGCTTATGAATGAGAGATGAAAAATCTCATCTCCCATATAATGACAGGGGGACTAAATGTACCAAATGCTACCTTTGTTCATCCAAATTTGTGCAGTGAAACCACGCAGAGGGCTGACACACCTTCATTTTTAGAGCATGAATCAAAGCAGCTCCAGTGACTGAGGAGAGCAGATTAGAAGTTAATTATTACTGTGCTTTAATGAACATCATCACTGAGCTTTGCCTCAGGAGCACATCAGGTTTTATAATAAGTGAGTGAGCTGAACTTATACCTTTAGAAGAGGTTGGTTCCCTGAGTCAGTTTTTCACCAAATCTGTTAGAGAAAAAAGAACATATAAGCAAACAAAGTGTCGCTGTAATATGCGAATATGTTGATCCATTGTTGGTTGAATCCATTCTTGCCATTGATTTGGGATGGGTATCGAAAACTGGTTCCTGCTAGGAATCAACAAGAAATGGTTCAATCCATTGATGTCGACAGACCTTACATCCTCTGCTCTGCCTCAGTTAGCTTAGTTTAGCAGCTAGATAACAGTTTCACAAGATAACTCTGATTCGGGATTTTCCGCTTGAAGTTTTACTTAAGACACTGAACACACATAGAAACGTACATTACTGTCTCCCGAAATACCTACTGTCTTTAACTGCTCCATATGGTCCTCACTTTATTACTTTTATGTTGCTGTTTATAACTCTATTTTGTGCTATATGTTTTTACCCTCTGTAAGGCGACCTTGGGTGTCTTGAAAGGTGCTTTGAAATAATTTTTTTTATTATTATTATTATTATTACTAATAAAATATTCATATTCATTACATTTATCATGTTATACATCTCCTGTTGTACCAAAAACGACATAGTAAACACAGCGCTAGCTCAATGCTAGCAAGATATAGGAAATTCCATTAACATGCTAGTGGTTAGCAGACATCGATAAAGCTTCTGTTTCAAAACAGAATATCAATTGTCATCACAGAAACATGGCACAATTACTCTTTAAGAACGACACTGAAAACTCTGAATGTCCAAATACTAAACTGGTGGATAAAAGAAAAGTTGCTTTCAAGCTCTTTTTCTTCTCTGTCATTTAATGGCAGATCACAAACACCATTCAGGTGCACACCGCCACCTACTGTACAAGCGTTTGCAACATCATGTCCCCACCTTTAGATTCTGCTCATCATTATTGTCTCTCTCAGAAAGCTGAAAAGTGCTTTTCTCACATCTTTGATCCTTCTTCAGTCAATAACATGAAAGTGAATATGACTATGTCATGTGGCGTGTGATTTTTTTTTTTAAACTCATTTTTATTTATTCATGTCTTGAGATTCGTCCACTGCGCGACAAGAGAAGGACTCAGAACAGACTAAAACCACCATGAGCCCCCGAACAGGAGGACACACCAGTCCAAGACCAGGACCAGAACCAGAGGCAGGACCAGGACCCTCTTTTAACGGTGGCTGAGGCTCAGGCTCTGACTGGTCCTGTAAATGTATATAATGAAAATATCAAACACTCTGTCCACCTTTTGACAATATTTTTATACTCTAAAGTCAATAATTGTAATTTTGTAATGTACAGAGATATAGTCTGATTTACTAATATTTTATTCCTATTTTATATTTTGCACTACATGCCCTTTTTGGACATCTGTTAAGTCTATTTAACTAGATGTTTAACCACATTTTTTTCACGTCGCACTGGCTTTGGCAATGTAAACTTATGTGTATCATGTCAATAAAGCTTTTTAGAATTGAATTGATATCCAGATCCAGTCACTAATTTAAGACTTATTGACGTATACACATTATAAAATGTTGCTGACAAAGAAAACCCATAAAAGCCTACTTTAGGAAAATCTTTACAATACCCATCCCGACCATTGATGTCCTTGTATTTCAGCAATAAACTGTAAAAAGGAGGTGATGTCTCAGTGCTGAGTTTTTGGATTTCCAGTGCTCCAATGTGTCCAAAAATTCAGAACATCAGGAGCTAAAACCTCCAGTGTGCGCAGGCCTCATCCAAACCCGACTCTGATTATAACACTGTGGATAATTGCAGGTGAACTTATGACCCTTCAGTCCTTTCACTGTTCTCCAAATGCTGCCAGCCCACCCACATAAACGTCTCGCTCCCTTTCCAACGTTATTAGCGCTGATTGAGCTTGAGACGTTTTCTCCTCTTTATTGAGGGGGGGAAAAGAGGGGGAAAATGGACGTGATTAAAGCCCATTGATTGTGAGATGTCTTCACGAGGCGCTGAGGGGGAGCTGTGAGTGCTCGGAGAGGAGGGGATAATGGATTCCATCTCGCTGTTCCTGCTTTCTTTATGGCTCGTGACAGTGTCAGGATGTCATCGGTTTGATGGCACTGTTGTGTGCTCTTGTGACTCCTCCGTCTTCACCTCCAGCCTTTACTCGAGCTGCACATTTTCTGACGGCGTACGGCAAGAGAGAGAATCGGCGGCAGAGTCACAGCGTCCTTTCAAAGAGCCGAGCTAATAAAGAGAGAAATGTGCCAGACCATGATATGATACCTCAGCTTCCATTAGCTTTATTAGAACTGAGAGCAAAATTACTTCCAATTAAGGTTTCCCAGACAACACACTGACTGTGCATAATAATATTCTTTGTCTCTGAACCCCTCTGCTTTTGCAACCACTGATTTTGCACTTGTCAGGAAATTGTTTAGCCTCTCCCCTGGCCTTTCAGAAGTAATTTTGTGCTCAGCTATGTCTGGGCTATTGAGGAAAAGGTAATTTGTTTCTTTCCTTTTGTGTTCTTGCATGTGCCGAGCGGAGAAACAGAAAAGCGATCATGAAATCTCTGCATGGATTTGTATATTTGTTGTTGTATATGGGAAGCTCTTAGTCTCTAAGCAGGGTTGTTATTCATGTTGCTGTTTCTCAAGGATATAAAAATTTGCCAAATCTGTTCTCTCAATGCCAAGCATTTTAATATTTTTGTAATACTTAAAAAATGTCACTGAATGCTTAGCTTCTCTACCTCTGGTCTCTTCCCATTTTTCCCAGGCTGATAATTTGACAAGCAGTTTCTCCTATTAAACATATTCTTCTCACGTAAGACTCCATCTCAGGCGATATCTGCATTTTTTCTTTCTTTTGTTTGTCTTACAAATTTTTTTTTTTTGTCCTTGCCCATTTCTTGACACATGGAAGCTGAAACTCTTCCATGCTTTAGATCTACAAGCTGCTGAGTCATCCACATCGTCCAATTCACCAGTCTGTTTACCACAGATGCAGGTTTTCTCTGTTCTAGATCTGAGGAATCCAGTAAGGTGCAGTTTCAAGGATGATAGTCAGTGATGTGCACAGATATTTTGAAGGGACGAAAAAAAGGCACATACAGCACGCGTTTTGGTTCCCAAGAAGGGTTGTTGTTAAATTGACATTGTTTAACAAGTCAATATTCTGTAAATTTGTACCTTTCTTTCTTTATTTGTATCTAGTATCTTTATATAACTACACTCCTCTAAAATCATAATATTTTGGAGATGATTTGGCGACCCACTTACAATACCCTCACGGCCATCCAGGGGGCTGCGGGCCACAGGTTGGGAATCCCGCTCTAAATGTTTCTAAATGTTCACGTTGATGTTTTCTTCAAGAAGCCTTTTTCAAATATGTTAGAGGATGCAGCTGGCAGAGGCTACATTTTACACTTTGAGAGGTAATTTTGTGTTTGTCTGTCTTGTTTATTGAGAAAGACAGTTCTTTTCTTTCTGTTCACGTCCGTGCATGTACAGAAAAAACTTTGCATAGGTTTGTGACGGTGATATATATTTGTGTTGTTTTGCCAAAGTTAGAGAGCGGAGATGCTATTTCCGACGTGTTCCCTGAGCGATTATTTCTGATGTGGAGTGAGTGAAGAGATGAAAAGCAGCAAGATGTCTCTCATGGAGTAAACGCCTGGCAGCCATCATGCTGTGCGAGAGATGCCATGTCTCATGGAACACAACATCTGTTTCCATTAGGTCTGCTTATTGTAACACCCCGCTCAGAATACATCAGCCGAGTTCAGACGTTTGAGGCGTCGCATGCTGATGACTTCACTTCCCATCTGCCACAGTTTGAGTAATGGCAAAGGAAAAACGTCCAATTCATTGGAGAGTGAAATGCAATCACAAAACCTCTCACAGTGAAAACACATCAAACCGCAGAGCCTAATCTGAGATTTTTCCGAGGATTACTACACGGGACTCAAACAGCCTCAAGTTCTCAGAGGAGTTTACAGTTGTCGAGATAAGCTTTGCACAGCATATCACTGCGATTTGGAGATGCTTAAGGCTGAGAGACGCTCAGAAAATAAACCCTCAAACAAGCCTCATGATGTGCTATGTAAAGAACTTAAAGAAGTGTTTGATATTGATTTAGTCTTAAATTGGCAACGTCCCACCAATTAGACAGAACATTTCAGAATCCTGAATCAGACGGCACACTGCGAGAAACTTCACAAGTTAACTTTTCTTACCCCATCGGCAGTTTCTCTTACTCACTTTTTTCGCCATTCAGGCATAACTTTTTTTTCTTCTGACATCTTGAAATAAGACGTTTACTCATCTTCAGCTCTTTTAATATTCAGTGAAACTGTCAAAAGCCAGATGTCAGAGGGCTGTGCAATCTTAGAGTGTGTGGTTTGTTTTTCTTTAGATGTGGGAGCTACTGATAAAACTTTAAAGCTCCTATTAGTGATTTTAGATTTGTCCTAAATTTTTGGTCTCATTGTGGACAAAGTGCTTTCTCTTCTTCACAGATTTTTCCTTGATGTGTGTAAGTTGTGTTTTGTACAAGAAAAATTAAAATAAAAAAATTCCAGATTAACCCTCTGATGCATGAATTATGAAGGTCAGAGTCAGGATTTTTCCCCTTGAGTGTTTTTATTTGACTTAGAGCATGAAAAAAAATCCTTTTTTTTTTTTTTTTTTTTTTTTTTTCACAAAATTTTAACTGAGCATTCAACATACAACAGTATGAACTTAATGTAAATATGATTAATTCTTTTTTTTGACTTCTTTTCTTTTTTTGTAATTTCATGAATAATCTTTTTTTAATGTGAAACATTTTAACTCCCTTTCATTCATTTTAACACTGAATAAGTTATAGTTATTACGCTGTTTTACCCTCAAATGTTTGTCTATAACTTTTTAAAATATATATTGTCTGGAAAAAAAACTTGAAAACATTTTTCTCAGGCCCTAAGAAGAATAAAAACATCCTGAAACAGGCTAATATGAATTTCCACCACATGAACTATTGAATTTAGGAGTAAATATGGACATTGTGAACCAAAGCTGATTTTGCAGCATGATAGAAGAATGTCTTTTAGCGCCCCCTTGTGGACAAAGCAGTATGTGCAGATTCGTGGAAATTATGATGCTACATGTTCGACAATGACTCTTTTTTTCCCTTGACAGATATGGGAGAGTAATGATCAGTCAAAGTTTTCCATCTTTGTGTGCTAGCCCTGTGATTTTTTTTTTTTTAATTTTATTTTTGAATATGCAAATCATACAGGGCTTCCTAATAACTACCAACAGTTTTTATGATATGATACATAAAAGAACATTTTAGGGAAGCTAAACAATATTTCAATATAAAATAGAGTGAAATAATGAAAGAAATGACTTATTGTTGTGAAACTTATGTTTCTTTTTGTCTTTGTTTGTCATATAGATGCATACAGGCTATTTTATTTCTCCGTCATGACAAGTGAAAATTTACCCACAGGAGCTTTAACCTGATTTTAAATGTGACAGTTGCACACAGGGGCAGTAAAACAACTCTCCAAATAACCTCACATTACGGGAAAAAGTCAAACTAGATCATATCTGAAACTTTAAAAAAAAGTCAGGCCTCTGCTTACTTTGTCAAAATTGGCTTCAAAATCACCTGGATTATCTTGTAGCGTGTACCTCGCGTTGACATTAGCAGCTCGGTCATGCTCTGGGTAGATAAGGTGAATTTTTCAGTCCAGCAAACAGAGGAAATATCACCGTGTTCACCTGGGTCTGCATCCTTAAAGGCCTTGAAAGTTTTAGAGTTCAAATAAGCCTGTCAGCTCAGCAGCCCTGGGGTTATGAATTAAAAAAGTAAAGTCTGTCAGAACAAAAAGCATCCCAGCTTTGAACATAGTTTTAACGGTGACCAAAGACCCTTTTTTAAAACAGTGTTTCAGAAACACTCCACCCTCCGTCTCTGAACTGCATCCTCTCCCTGGACTTTAATCTTCACATCTTAATGTCACGATGCTCTTCCTTTCTTTTCTAAATCTCTTGAACTACATTACAACCAAGCGAGGAGGAAAAATATTCAATATTCGACGCAGAGAGCTGCAGGCTCCGGAGCGCAACCGCTGTGGCCTCGTGAACCGGGCCTGAGGCTGTGTGCAGAGGTCTGATTGACTGAGACAGTGTTTAATGATGCTGGTGTGTAATGATGGCTGGCATGAAATGATGCTATTTATATGCAGCGGATGCACTTGCATTGTGTTCGTTGCATAAAATACCAGGGATGTTTCCGTCCTGAACATTTCGTCTGCTGCAACACAACAAGTAAATTTGCAATCAGGCGGCGGGGGGGGATGAGTGTGACAGAGATTTTCCCACCACAGCTAAAACTTTTAATGTAGGTTTCCTCTGCACAAAGAAGTCGCTCTGAAATGTTTCCAGGATATGGTAGAAATAAAAGGTTAGTGATGTGGGGGAGTGGATCAAGGCCTGATTTCATTCTAAAGAGGTTCAACACCTACAACACTTGCTGCCGTCAAAGAAAGCTGTCATTCAGCCAGCGCAGAGTTGATTATCAGAGCCAAGAGTTTCTATCAGAGTGACTTATTTCAAGAAGAAATCAGACTTTAATGTGCAGCCTTCAAAGTATATTTGGCACTCACACTCTAATGGAGGGATGTAAATTTCTCATAACAGCACAGATAATAATCACCACACTGATGTGAGAACTTCTATGGTTTTGACGTGTGTGTATGTGGATAAATGTGACGTCAATAACAGTCCGAGTCCGAGGGTTTAAAAATAAAGCCACTCTTTGCACCCTCATTGTGAACCCCGCATCAGAAAATCCATCGCACTGCTCTGAACCCGTGCTTATCTTTCCCCCTTTTCAAGTCTTAAAGACAGAACAGTCCAGTCAGCCAGTGACACTTCAGTGACCGGCCTCCTCAATCACACTCACCACTCTGGAGGATTAAGAAAAAAACATTCAGAGTGGATTACTGATAGACTTCATCATCTGGATCTTTTCCTCACATGTCAATAAGTGTCATCTTAACAGTATGGGCCCTTGGTGACAGCAATCACATGGAAAACTTCTCTTTTTTATTGTAGAGAGCTTAAAATCATGTCCTGCTTTGACATCAGTTTGGAGCAACTCATGTTGAGACTTTATGTCACTTTAATCTTCAATCAGATGCTAACAGTCATTCAGTGATCATCATGTGACATTTGATTACTTCTTTAGAAACTATTCGATTAGGAAAACCATCAAAGTGACTATTTCATGACCCCTGATACACAAAAAGGATTATAAAACACACATATATTAGACAGAAATTACTCTTATGTCTTTGACATCTCCAGCTGGTCCCCATCACACACCAATATTTTTTTTCTTTGCAATAACTGACTAGACGCAAGTTGAATTTTGTACAGTGTGAAATCATTTTTATTTGATATGGGCAAAGATTTATGCCACCAGAAAGTGATTTTGAAATATTTTATCACATTTGAGAACCATGATCTGAAATTGAAAATTCAACTCTCTATCTTCCTTAAGATGATAAAATTCTATTTCAGTTCAGCATGGTTTGACCATTATGGCATTGACATCTGTGAGGAAGAGAAATCAAGCAGAATAATTCTGAGAAGTCGGCTGATATTGAGCAATATCCATGAAATCTGAAGACTGGGACAGAAAAATCAGGTTTGCTTGAAAGTTAAACTGGATTTTCCTATTCATGACACTGTCTGGAGACCAAGAACTGAATTATCAGAATGATCATAGTCCCGGTCTTTGGACATCATCACTTGCTTTCTGCAAATTTTAGACATAATTCAATAAAGTTATAAAATGTATGAGTTTTGCCCATTTAAGAGCATAGCTCACTTGACTGGACGTCTTGTAGCTGGGACAGTGATAGATAAGGGCTGGTATTAAAAAGAAAAAGATGCTTTAAACTTGTTAAAGCAACATCTTAGATCAGCTGTTCCCAAACTTTTCAGCCTGTGACCCCCAAAATAGAAGTGTTAGAGACTGACGACCCCCTGCTGTGGTAAACCACTAATGGGCCAAAGTGCACTTTGCTGTGTTCACCGATTAAAACTTTAATAAAGGAATGTGGAAAACAGACATTTTCTTTTTGCATTATTTTATACCATTGTTAACCTCTATTTTTGCTTTTATTCTTACAATAATGAATAAAATGCAGAATTATTCATAGTGTTGGATTTTGGGACACATTTCCCGACCCCCTATCATTGTCTCGTGACCCCCCAAAGGGTCCTGACCCTCACTTTGGGAACCACTGTCTTAGATGTCCATAGTGTTTTATACCACATTTCCACCATTTTCAACCAATTAAAGAATCAGTCCCATTAAAAGGTCAAATGGCGTAACCACATAAGCTTGACAAATATGGAATAATCCACTTTCCTAGAAGTTATGCAAGTGTATAGATGGAATTAGCTATTTGTCATGAAATGTCATTTGAAAGTATGTTTAAAATATTTAACATAAACTTGATAATATGATTTTTGCTGTGCTGAGCAAGTCAGTATACATCAATGTTGTTTCTTTATTTGTGGGTTAGTTAGTTTAACCCTCTAAAGCATGAATTATGAAAGTCAGTGTCAGGATTTTTCCCTTGAGTGTTTCTATTTGTCTTAAAGCATGAAAAAAGTTTTCCAATTTTTTTTTTGTAACTGGGCATTCAACATAAAACAGTGTGAACTTAATGTAAATATGACTTTTTTTTTGTTTGACCTCTTTTCTTTTTTTTTTGGTAATTTGATGAATATGTTTTTAATTTTAGTGAAACATTTTAACTCCCTTTCATCCATTTAACACTGAATAATTTATAGTTTATAAGCTTTTTCTCCCTCAAATGTTTGTATATAACTTTAAAAAATATATATATTTACATTTGGAAAAAGAACTGAAAACATTTTTTCAGGCCCTAAGAAGAATAAAAATATCCTGACACAGGCGAATATGAATTTCCACCACATGAGCTATTGAATTTAGAAGTAAATAACTTTAAATAGGTGTCCACTGTAGTCACCACTATGCACCACAGGGTTAAAATAATTTAGAATTTCATTTTTACTGTGCAGTAGACTGCTAAAGTCACTTTCATAGTACCTTTTTTTGCGCAATATCAGATTTTTTAAATGAGAAACATCAGTAACGCCAACTTGCTGTCTGCAAAAAAGCTTAAAATCAGCCTCTTTACCTCATCCCAACTTTGACGAAGCTAAGTTGAGCTCAGCATTTTCAATGTGGCCTTCATTGATGATAGGTGTCAAAACTCCACATTAGAAATAAATGGGTGACATCACGGGAGACCTCCATGCTGATTGGTTAACCAGATGCTAATGATTGGCTGAAGATAAGATATTAAATCGTTGCATATTAGGCAAGTTGGGTGTTGAATTGGACCTGTTTTTAAATTGACTTTATGTGTAATTCATCCACAAGAGTGAGTTGTTGAGTGTTTGGTGTGATACATTAGTGTCACACAAAGATGTAAGGTCTATTTTAAAACACAGTGATCCTTGATGAAAAGAAGTTTGTTGACACATTTTGATCGTCATCCTTTAAATGATGCTGTTATACGTGTTATTTTGCAAACCAAAATCCCAATAATCAATCTCACTGTTGCTTCAAAGGCTAAGTCTAAATTACTAATGTCATCCCAATTTACCCACAATCTTCAAGTCAATCATCCAATAATCCTCAACACATAAATCGAAGCTGAAATGTCAGAACGCATCGTCACATTTTCCAAATAAGTTGTTCTGACTTTGCTGCACTCGGAAAGCTGATTTTATGAATGTTTTAAAGTTCACATTTCAAATCTGAAGACACACAGCCTCAACTTTACCTCCTCCAGGATCCAATTTACTGCTCCTCTCTGCGTAAATGTGTTTTCCTCAGGAACAGACATAAAGCTGAAGCATAAAAGAGCAAAACTTTGCATCACTTTTAGAGTCTGAGGCTGGGCTGACCATCACTTTTAAGAATAAAATCACTTTCACACTTTGTTTTATCGCTCCTCTTTCCTCTGCTCTCTGTCAAAATAAGATCTTTTTCTGCTTGTCAGACCTGAAGATAAGAAAAAATGACTCCGTTCGAGAATCAGCAATGTGTCAGCGCACGAGTTGACAAGACAGCTTCTTCACGCTCTGTTAGATTTTCGCTCTCGTACTCTGAAGGGCAGAGGGTTAGCTCCTCAGGCTCTGAATCACATGAGAAGACTCTCTTAGGTTTGCCTTCGATTCACTAAACGTCTTTCTTTCTGAGAAGAAGCAGATTTTAAACGACATGTCACAGTCAAGTGAAACAAAGGGGACAAAAAAGAGGGGCATGTTAATCCGTGTTGTGGGCACGGCAGCGCTGCCACATGTATAATGTAAGATGTATAATGATGAAAAGATGAGCTGCTACTCCTTTTTCCTTTTGGTGCTTTGGGAAGTGCCAGCCTCGATTAGGCCCAAC
>RPOG01005938.1:0-27723 GCA_008086565.1 Thalassoma bifasciatum
TGCATGAACTGTGTAGGATGTACCGTCGTTGTACTGACATGGAGCGTAATGGAATTAGCCGGAATAATCGCTGACAGGCAGAACCTGCGCTGTCAGAGTTACAGGTTGCAGACCTCGTTCTGACCTGAAATTGTTTCAGCAGTAGATTAAAGCATGTTTTAGTTTACAGAAAGGCAACAGCTTCTTGGATCAGTCAAAAAAAATTAAATTTGTTATTTCCATAGGCAGGTAGCGATGGTGCAGGTGCCTCTGGTGAAATATTGTTATTTCAAAGGGACACTAGATCTATTTTACACATCAAAGTCAGCTCATGAAACTCAGCAGGTTCCACTCAGCCTGTCAAAATAACTGCATAATGTCTGCAGGGAGTGCTCAAAAGTCTAATGAGATTAACCTGATAGGTTATCATGAGTTACTAACAGGACAGAATACCAACAGAGCTATTGTCGTGCGTTTTAGCTGAAATATTGCTGAAAACAAAAGCCCCATGGAGGAAAGCAGTTCCAAAAACGAACTGAGACAGTTGGAAGAAACTTGGAATCAAATCTGAAAAGCCAATTTAAGCTGGAGGGTGTTTTTACCCTCTCACCGCTCGTACAAACCTAAGCGATTAGCTGCATTTCAGCTCTGTTCACACCAATTTAAACTCCACCTTCAGCTCTCATGCACCACCAACATCGGCCAAAATAACTCACTAACCTCATGACATATTTAAATATCAAAGAAAGCGGCAATGTCAGAGAGACTCTCTTATCTAAGGTGTTCATATTTGAATTAAAAACAGAAAAAAAATGTCCATATGCAGCTGAAAGACACAAGACAACTCCCAAAGTTAAATGCTTATTTCAAATTCACTGTCAGTTACAGGTTTCAATATAGGTCAAGACAGGAAAGAACAACCACTGAAAATGTTGTGTGATGCTGAATGAATGCATGTGACGGTTTGTAGAAGTTCCGCAACATAACTGAGTCATAAAAGGGCCCACCAACGAGGCCGAGTCACTCAGATGTAAAGATGTGTAGAAGTTCACCTGTAAGAAATTAGTCCAGTGATTCAAAACCCTGAATCAACTTATAACCTCATGTTGCAAAAGAATTAAGATTTCGTGATCATTTGATTAAAGTATCATACCAGAGAGAAAGTTCAAATGATCTTTTGATGATTTCAATCTTCAGCTGACACTGCATTAAAAACGGATATGACTCTGCAGTGGAAACCACCGCATTGGTCCATAATTGAGTCACTCCATGAACACAGGGATGACTGTGTGTGCACATTAAAGCTGTTTGAAACTTAAAACATAATCCAGTAACAAAAATGACTTCTCTGAGCCTAAGCATGCATAAGACTGACTGAGGTGAAGAGGAAAACTGTCCTGTGGTGGGGTAAAAATAAAATTAAAATTTGACCTTTTTTAAAATTTTTGTTTTGTAGAAATTATGTCCACTGCATCGTTTGCCCTAAAGAGGATGGAGACCAGCACACAGATCAATCATCTGTGATGGTATGAGGATACATAAGTGCCCATGGCAAGGGTAGCTCACACATTTGGAAAGGCAGGATTGAAACTAAATTATACAGCAGGCAAAGAAGACCATGAACTACTGAGAGGCTACAATCCTTGAAAGATGAAGGTGTAACATTTCAATGTCATCTGGTCCTTAAACATTTCAAAAAATATTATGTAAAGAGCAACAGTACGATATAGTTACTGAATTTGTTCCTGTCCTATCTTTTTGTGTGTGTTGCTGCCATCTACACAGAAATTGGCATAAACCACATTTCTCATGTGTTTCACCCCCCCCCACACACACACACACACTTTTTTGCACCATTTCTTATTAAATATTTTTTTCTCATAACTATCAAATCACATCTTACACATTATCCCAACAATTTTGGAATTGGAGATGCAAATCAAAGTGACTATGAGGAGAATCCATTTGAAGTGGATTGCAGCAACACTTTTGATCAGAGAACTTGTGCAAACTGTCCTGACTCGTTCGATCTGATCTTCCTTTTCACACTACTTTTCTTCTTTCAAGACAACTTTTTATCGAACTCAACCTAAAGAGGTAACATATTTATCAACAGTAGTGTAGCACTGTTGTTTGAAACGTGACAACAAGCAAACTCTGTCAGTTTAGTAGCCGGTTTCATTCAGCGCTACTCACAGCCCGGTGCTCTGACACATATCAGTACTGTATAACTTAAGTGAATCCTGGTTATGTCCTACCAGTGCTCATCTACCAAGCAGAACAAACATAATCTAGCTCTTCATTTTATTGATAGATCCTCATGTTTGAACTGATCACTACAGAATAATTGCTGCATGTGGGTTGGAATGAACATTATCACAAACAGCTCAACCCGTGTCTTAGCCTTCGGCTCATGTTTCAGCCTCGCGATTGTTTTTTAAGCCTTTTTAGCCTTTAGCTTTTGTTTAACCTTCTTCTGATGTGTTTTAGCACTCAGTCTGTGTTTCAGCCTTTAGCCTGTGTTTTCGCCCTAAGATCGTGCTCTATCACTCTCCCCATTAACTTTCCTCTGCTCTTCTGTCCCTTTTCTGTCAGACAGTCCAGCTCCAGTGTTCAACATCACTGCTAAATAAAATCACAGAAATAGTTTGAAAGCAGGAAAAAAAACCCAGATCTTTCTCCTTACTGCTGAACTTTGTCAGCCGGCATGGTGTTGGTATGGAGACTTACATGCTTAAGTCAATGTGGTCCAGTCCAACCCAATCAGGAAGCTATTATCATTTAGAAATAACACATTGTAGCACTGATAATCTCATTTTAAATTGGAAATTATGATCAGGCATATAACTAGAGATGAGACTGAGATCACAAGATCACATAGAAAGTCCTCATAGTCCCTTTAATGAACAGTAGATGAATTCAGTAGAGTGTAATACATAAATTTATATAAAATAATAAAAATGTGTCGCTAACCTGCATCAGAGTCTCATGAGTTGTTTTTCTAAAAGCCTTCTCTTGTTTTTACATTAATAAACTCCTTTGCTGTGCTTCTTTTAAGTGGCTTCACTTAACTTCCACTTAGGGCTAAAACTAAATGCAGGGTACAACTACGTCAAGTGTAGCAAACATAAATATCTTTATGTCTGCTGACATTGACCACATTAAGCTGTCAGACGAGCTCATCTAAAGCTGCATCAGCAAAGCCCAGACTTTGATAAAGCAAGTGAGGGTCTAATTTATTGCTGACAAATTTAACTTTCATTTTCAAGAGGAAGAAAGTCTAACTTCACTTTTAATGAGTCACACTGGCTCACTTTCAGATGAAATGTACACGACAAATTAAATTCAGAGCTTGTGTTTTCCCGAAGGCATGCTACTGCAAAACACTGCAGCTGATCTGCTTTGAAGCCCTGGAAGCTAATTCACTGCCAGCTCATTCATTGGCTGCGAGAATGCAAAGCAGATCTGAATGCAGCTCACACAGTCGACCTGATTGCACTACAACAGGTAGAGCACCCAGACACTGGTGGTGTTGGCCCCGAGTTTCATTTGGAACGTGTCATCAGATTTAGGCCGATGCAAGATTAGCTATGCAAAGCAGTGAGATCCAGATTCACCGTGTCACTGGCAAACTTTGTGTCTTGTCAGTTTCTACAGTGTTCCTCTGTAGCTTTCTCATCCGCTTCTGGTGCTGCCGCTGCTGCCACAACAAACAGGAAGCGGTATCATAGTATGCTTTACAGAGGTCTTTACTCTTACACCATCTGTACAGAATTACTCTGTACCTGCAAATCCCTCCCAAAGTTTTCAGCAGCAGCTTAATCCTGGTTCTCAACTCTGCCAAAACAAACACCAGAGGGACGAGTACTTTCAAGGTGGCAGTGACAAACAGCACAAAATGAATTACAGCACAGAAAGTGTAGCTACGAATAACTTGAGCACTGCACTAATATATATATAAAGGGTGAGTTTATAGAGAAAGGCTGGACATAAATTATGCTTGGCATTGTAGCTTAATAGGTAAGTTTTACTCTAAGTCTAAGGTGCCTTTCAGATTCTGGCATGCTACCTAATTGCAGCAGCTCTGAGGACAATTTGGCATCAGACTGGGCTGCAAAATTAAAGCCAAAGGACACAGAAAAAGAAAATCCACTGCAGTCAACATTTCTGTGGTTAACTTTATGTAGAGGGTCCTTTACAGGTAATGCTTTCGCATGCATACCTGCAAGTCCTTGCAGAGGAAAAATGGGGGGAAAAAAATCGTATAAAAACATTTATGGACAGTTGGGCACTGTGAGCCTGAGGAGGCGAGGAGCCGGCAGCCAGGCCACATCTGCATCTCCTCAGGCTCAGTGGAAAACAAGTCACCCTCTCCATCAACCTCTCCACAGAACTTTCTCTGGGAAGAATCAGAGAGGTCGTTTTGGATGAGATTTAACCGCCATTTTGATTCCTGATTATAATACAGTGCAAGTATGAGTGAGTTTTATTGTGGGAAATTAAGTTGGGAAAAGGAACCTACATCAAAAATACATTTGCAGGGGTTTTGACCTAAAATATCTAAGTATTTTTTGTTACTCTTAGTTTTGAAGCCAACTATCGAATCCTTTACCTGATTATATTGGATAATAAAGCACCACTCCTCCATAATAATTCACATGAGGGATGAGAAGGTCACAGTCACTTACAATACAATGCAAGAGACATTGTATACTGTACAATGCCATACAACAGGAAAACAATACAAGTTACTTAACAATGGTATAATATGATTCCATAGGCAATACAACAAGATACAATATGACAGGGTATGATTCAACACACTCAGTACGATAGGATACAAATCAATATGATACCATACAGTATGACACAATACAATACTCTTGTACTTTCTGTATCCTTATATTCATGACCTTAACATTTTGATGTTATGTTTTAATTCTGTATTCTTTAACGGGACTGAAGATTTTCTAAGTGATCTTGAAAAAGTCACATATCTAGATATATGCTTGATCATAATCTACAATTTAAAATGAGATTATCAACACTTGGATGGGTGATTTCTAAATGCCAATTCCTAGCCTTCCAAACGGGTCAGAATGGACCGTATTGACTGACCACAAATCAAAGCATCTCTGACAACACTAAGCCAGTTTTTTCTCTGCTGAAAACCATTCCTATGATTTATTTAGTTATAATGTTGGACACAGAAAAGGGACAGAAGAGCAGAAGAAAGATAAAAGGGAGAGTGTTTGAGCACGGGCTAAAGGCTAAAACACAGGTTTAGCTGTTTGTGATAATATTCATTCCAACCCACATGCAGCAGTTATTCTGCAGTGATCTGTTCAGACCTGAGAGTATTTCAATAAAATGAAGAGCCAGGTTTGATTTTTTCTTCTTGGTAAATGAGCACTGGTGGGACATAACCAGGATTCACAAATGTTACCAGTACGTCAGAGCACCAGGCTGTGAGTAGTGCTAAATGTAGCCAGCTACTTAACCACACTACAAACTGAATTCACAGTATTCAGTGCTGTCACGTTTCAAACAACAGCACCATGTAACTGTTTATAAAGACATTATATTGCCCTGTTATATTCAGTAAAAAGAAGATCCAATCTTATTTCCTTGTCAACTGAATAGAATCAATACACAGAGTCAAATTCCTTGTACCTGCAAATGTACTTGGCGATTAAACTTGATTCTGAAAAGACCACAATAGTACAAAATGATTCAAAAAAAGGACATTGAAGCAATATGTATTCTGTACAGTTTGATACGATATAACCATGCAATGAGATGCTATGAGATGTAATATAACAATGTGGAACAACATGTACTGATATATTACGATGCATTTCAAATTGATTAGATACGATATGGTATGACGCGATAATATCCAACAATATGATTGGATACAATACAAAACAGTGCAATAAGCTACGAAAAGTGTGATTTGATACAGTTGGATAAAATACATCCAAGTGATACTATACAATACAAAGTGATACAATATGACATGATACAACATACTTCATTTCACTCCACCTACAACAAGGATAATACGATACAGCAATTCTGCAACGTCTGATTATTGCTAAACAATCGTGTGATGAAACAATACAACAACTTATTAGCTGCAGAACAAAATGTGTCTGGAAGGTTGAAGTACAGGATTACTGAGCAACATCCTGGGGAGTCATGTATTAGTCATAAAAAGTACAATTCTGTGTCAATATTTTGACCCACGCTGACATAAATCAGTCTTAAAAGCACAAGTGGGTTCATTCATAGGTAGATTCTAGTAGGATAAATTTTGAGGCTTAGACCAAACGGCTCTTGATTCAGGAGAAAGACATTGTGCTTATCGTTGATGCATAGTGTTTATAAGTGCTTAACAAGTGTTAACCAGAACACAGCATGTGATCTGATAAGAATTAGCTTTCAGGTTCTGGGTTTTCAAACTGTTGCTGCAGAACTGAGAGAACGAGATGGCGACAGAAAGCCATCTCAACAACAGCAAAGCTCTCATGCTAGTATTTTTAACAACGCAGCGACAACATTTTGACACACTAGAAAGTAAAGCGAGTGTCCATGGGCAACAACTGTGTGACTCGCTCTGAGCCACTTTGTTTGTGGCCCACTTACAGAGCCAGGACTGCGTAGGATTGGAGACATGACTTCTATTTTTTTTTTTTTTTTTTTTGCAGCACACAGAGAATGGACAATAAGCGGGCGATGATGCAGATACATGAATCTGTGAGAGCATTCTGAATTTATATTGCACGCTCCACCTTTAACAACTAGTCTTTTTACCTAAAGAAAACAAGAGTTGCACCACTTTTAACCCCTCCCTCTCTTTGCTAAACAAATCAATAAAGAGAAATGCGCAAGTGTTTGACAGAACTGCTCATGCTGCATCAAATTTTGAAGAGAATTTTGATTCTTTATTTTCTATTGTGGTCTGATATTTGTGAATTCATGATGCCTTAAAGGAAGAAAAGCTCAACTATAATTCAAGAGCAGACTAGACTTGTTTTTTATTTCTGGCCAGTGGTTTTGAAAAGAGCAGTGTTTCAGTCTGTGAGCTGCGTTGTTGTGATTAATATCAATGCTGACAGTAAAGTACAAGTCAACAGATGGTGATTCTCTCTGCAAAAACCAAACTGTGTGTTTAAGAAACTGCACCTCACACTAACCTCCCTTTCACCCTCTGAGGCTCAGGTAAAGAGAGGGTGAACTTCAACTCATCAAATAAAAGAAAAGCTGCTATAAGAGCTTTAACGCTGCTCTTTTACATGAGCATCTGTGTCTTTGTTGTTGCACTAAAGCCACGGCACAAAGGAAAGGCTACTTCACATGAGGGGCTGTTGAACCATTTGCACATTTTGTTAAGACAAACTGTGCATCAGCTGTAAATCAAGTCTCTGGTACAGAGATGGGTCCAGGGAATGGGAAACAGAGGTGGTGTGTGTGTGTGTGTTTTTATGTGTGTGTGTGTGTGTGCACAGGGAAGCCCAGGAGTATTGAGTTATATTTACATTGGCCGTAAATCACCCCATATGGTCAAGGCACTGTAGCTCTGCTCCACACAATGGCCACATAAACACCTCAGGATCATTACACAAGCATGTAAACACATACTCGCACATGCACGCACACACACACACTGAGCATCAACACTGAAAATGGTGCACACATATTACATAATTGATATCACTGACTGTCAGTGGCCGCATCCATTTGTCCACTTAGAAACCCCCAAGTGAATACAGAGTCCCCTTTAAAAACACTAAACTATATATAAACACAGACATATTTACTTTAGTCACGCATGTACACAAGCATGCATGCATTTTCACACACACACACACATGCATAAACACACAGGTTGTTATTGGACTCATGAGCAGCATGACAGCCGTACATACCTTACTTTGTTGTCCTCTGTGTCTCTTTCTGTTCGTCAGTTCTCCTCCTCTCCTCTCATCTCTTGTTCTCTCTATCATACACACACACAGAGAGCAGTGTTTGAATCTGACAGATTTCTCTCAGCTCAGTACATCCCCCCTCTTTCTCTCTCTCTCTCTCTCTCTCATTTCACACACACTCAAAAACAGCCCTCCCTCCTTCCTTTCTTTCTTCCCTCTCCTGCCGAATATGCCAAATAGCCTTCCCTCTCTCACTCTCTCATTCGCCTCTCTCCTCCCCTTCCCTCCCTCTCTGCCTTGTGAAGCACTGCTGAAGCCACGGCCCACGCCACGCCCCCCGCTCCCCCCTCTCCTCTCGGCGGCTATAAATACCGCTGCTGCTATGAATATACCGTCTTCCTCCCTCAGCATCCCTCCATCGCTCCAGCCTCTCTCTCTCCCTCTCTCCATCCATCCATCCTGCACTGCCCTCCCTCCCTTCGCTTGCTCCATCCCTTTCTCTCTCTCTCTCTCGCAATGTTTTTCTGATGACCTTGTATTACTCGCCCTTACAACACAATCACATGACAGCATCCTTTTGCTTCACGTTGTCCAGTGCAAGATGCAACCGTTTGCACACACATATATACACACACACACACATACACACACACTTCATGGAGTCATGTCCTCAAGCAGCTGCATGAACTGGCGCACACAAAAAGAGCCACACAGCAGCAGAATCACATGCACAGACAGCAACGTTTTTGTTCCAACTGTCTCCTGTGTTTCCTGTCTGTTAAGCCGGATGTGGTGCTTTTTTTTTTTTTTTTTTTTTTTTTTTTTTTTTTTTTTTTTCCTGTTGTCATTTGAGAAAAACACTGATTGAGAGACAACTCATCACATTGCACTGAAGCACATTTTCACAAAGTGATTCTACCTTAATTACAATTTATTCTGACACCTGCTTAACCTGAACGGGTGTAACTGTCCTTGCAAATGCAATGAGTGTTAAATACATCTGTAGTGCATTAGAAATGAATGAATAAAGATGTTTTTCAAGTGTTTCCCTTTTCCAGTCAGATTCTGCAACCTATTCATTTCTACTGTAACAGATCTGTAACCTGTGCAATTGAAGCCACCGCACTTGTAAAGGTTAAATCACCTGCAAAATAAACCAAACAGTCAAGAGATTCATACTGAACACTTACAGTATGTATGATGAACATTAGGACTGCATCATGTCTCTGCTTTTGCTTTCTGCCAGCAATATTGTCAGCGAATGAGGTTACTAACATCTGGTGCAGGAGCGTTATGCTCACCCAGGGTACACTTAAACGGAATCAAATCTTCGCCCGTAGGCTGTATAGTATGTCACGGACGTAATTAATCCTTGGATTGCACCAGCGCCGCTGCGCTTAGACTTCACAAATGGAGCCAGTTAGAATGTGAGCAGCAGAGAGACAGTGACTTCGAAAAAGCGGTGTTTTTCTGTCAATTCGGTAGGTTTCGTATTAAAGAGGGAGCCCATGCGTTACCAAATAAGGTCACACAACCCTGGCTGATGTCAAAATAATCTGTTTTATTGTCAGGTGTTGCCTATTCTGGACATTGATGCAAGCTTGCAAGAAACGGATGCATCGCTTCTGACATAAATTCAGGGTTTACACTCTCTCCTTGAAATTATGCTTCAGTGCATTTACGGGGCATTTTCAGCCACTACGGAACAAAAGTTATCACGTCATAGTACATTCTTGTTCCCCTCATTCTCTGGATGTGTTCTTTTCTACAGTTGTAACCAGGGCTGGGCAATTAATTGCACGTTAGATTAAATCACAACCATATCTGTTACAATATTCTAATCACAGACAGTGCAATATTTCTATAACCCGTAATGGGTCAAATACCATGTTTTCTTTCTTTATTACAGTAGACGCTTTAAGCCAGGAATGTCCAAACTCGGGCCCGGGGGCAAACTGTGGCCCATGGTCTATTTTCATGCCCCCAGCTTTCATCTCACAATATATTGATTTTGTCACTAAAATAAATAATGTTCTAATTGTGTACAGTTACAGTTTCTCTCAGGTGCTTGAAAAAAATTAAATGTATTTGGTAACTTTTCAAAAAAATGTGGACTTTGCATAGGCTACGAAGGCAATGAAGCTAAAGCTCAGTGTAATTTGCAAAATCTCTACAACTTTTACAGCTGATGTGTTTACTTGCATTTGGCATGATGCAAAAATGTGCTCTGCGAGTTGTTGAGAGTATAAAAAACATAAGAGGAGACAAGACTGAATTAAAGTTATGAAATGGTGAAAAAGGGACAAAAGTTTTTTTTTCTTCCAAAAATCACCAAAAAGAAATAATTCTCAAACAGAGCACTCATTTGTTTCTTTCGCTGCTAATGTACATGTCTGAAAGAGCCGTCAAAAAGCAGCAAAATGGGTGAAAAGGGGTGAAAAACTTGGAAAATGGTCAGAATGTTGCCACAATTTTAAAGATTTCTAATTTTCTGAGACACTGAATTTGGGGTTTTCATTATCTACTAGCCATAATCATCAACATTTTAAGAAATAAAGGCTTGATATAGTTCACTATGTATAATGACTCTAAATATACCGAGGTTTCACTTTCTGAAATGAGTGACCGAAAACATTGAACTTTTTCATGACATTCTAATTTTTGAGAAAAAAACAGGTTTCTTTAATTTTTTTTCATTAATTTTTAAACAAAAGTCCAACTTTTCTCTCTCATGTTTGAGCTATTCTTGTTGAAAAAAAAAAACAGAAAATCATACCCTTCAAAGCAATTGATATCAACAACACATAAGACAGGGAACCTACAAATAACGGCACAATAAATCGAAATTGCAATATAGGGAAAAATAATCACAATTAGATTATTGTTGCTTATCATTCAGCCCTAACTTGCACTTACTCAGATTGTGTCTGTTAATGGCATTTAATGTACAGCCTATGGATGTAATTTATCTATGTAAATTAGTTATGACAAATCTATCATAGAATAATGCAAGCACACCCGTAGATTGCAGCATTTAGCATTTTCATTTAGTAACAAGGCAAGGGGAGGTTTAAAAAACCCAGGATATTTCAGGAGAACAACTGTTCCCAGGTCATTTCACCTTTTATTTACTATTTCTTTTGGTGAAAATGAGATTTGTTTTTGAGTCAGCTCTTCAGGATGCTCCTCCCCTCTAATAAAAAGGTTAAACATCCTCATTGAAAAGATAATGCTGTTTTTGCCTCAGTATTCTAGTGGCCTAAATCAGTAGTGTACTCTATTTGGTTCAGTTTACTCTGTTTCCTGAAAAACTTGGAAATATAGCTTAGGTCATTAGTTTAAGAGAGCAACAAAATGTTTTATATGACTGGAAAATTGGTCAATCATTTTCAGGGTTTTCCAGGAACCCTGAAATTGTAACGGTTATCATGCAAAATGATCAATATCAGTAACAAAAGCATACATTTCATGTTATATGAAAAATGACAGAAAATATGAAGCTAAAAGAGTTAATGATTGCATTTCCATTCATGTTGGAGAGGTTGATGTTTCCCCCAAACTGTTTGATGCAAAGAAGGCAATTATGAGTCACCATCTGAGCATTAGTGACAGTGGATAGTGTGTGTGTGTGTGTGTGTGTGTGTGTGTGTGTGTGTTTGTGTGTATGCGTGTGTGTGTATTTGGGATTAACTGTGAGAAGGATTGAGTCAAACTGCGCTGATGGCCAAACTGAATCGATAAACTTGTTTGAGGGGCTGTCGCTGGAGCATGTGCAGGTGTGCTTTCAAAACTGCTTCCTGTTTGCCTCAGTCAGGGTGAGAGCCGCTTTCAGGTCGTCTGCGGTCTGTGCCTGCGTCTTCAAAGACAGTGTGAGGGCTTTGTGCAGGTCCTTGGGGCCCACCAGGTTCAGACGGAGGAGAGTGTCGACCAGCTGGGAGCGAGCGTTGCCGATGAAAGAGTGCGAGAGGAACGACGCGAGGCCTCCTTCTCTTTTCACAGTGTAGAGTGGGACTCTGACCGTGCCGAGTGCCTGAACGGAAAGAGAGAGAGAGAGGGACAAGTGATGAGGAACAGAGCATGAGATTGGGAAAATGGGCTCAATCAGTCACTGCACAAGGAGAGAGACATGAACACACACACACACACACACACAAACTACCTCCAGTCCATGATCTGTCGCAGTGGATGCAGCCGCTCTCTCCAACTCTCTAATCTGCTCCTCATCTATCTTCTTCACGTAAAAGTGAGTGATAAGGCCAGAGAGGTGGGGGGAGGAAGCAGGAGCAGGGTTGAAGCGGGCGTCCACATGATCTTCCTCTGATATAGGAAGCGCCACGCCCACCTCCTCTAACAGTTCCCTGGTGAGACCTGCTTCCAGGCTCTCCTCCTGAGGGTTAACCAGCCTGAGGTGTGGGAGGAGGGGTCAAAGGTCAGTGTCAGCTGCATTTCTCTCCGGAGACCACTCGCGTGCAGAAGTGAATAAATCAAGCAGGATGAAAAGCTCATTTAAGTTGTGTTTGCTGCTGGTCCCGCCTCAGGATTAAACGCGGCGACAAGTCATTGGACTTTGACAGATTTACATTTCACATTGTGGGACAACACAACACAAAACAGAATTAACAATTGGAGTATGTTTTCAACTTAAGAGTGCAAAAAAAGCAAAAACATGAAAAATATTTTTGAGAGGCAAAATCTTCACACCCTCTTGAATCTCAAAAACCCTACATACATACAATCATACATAAAAAAGGCAGGACTTCAAATAAATGCCCATATCAACATATGGTGCAGGACAAGTTCACAGCAGAGCGCTGCAGAGCATCATTGTCACATATCTAATACTCTCTGCCCTTGCTTGACTGACCCTCTAGCAGTATCTTGTGGCTGACTGAGCTTCTGCGCAATGAGGTTATAGAAAGAGGAGTAGAGGTGATCTGGTAAAGTAAGGTAAGGAAAATAACTTCTCATGTCCCACTAAAATGTAAATCCCCAGCTATGTTGACTGAACAAAATTCAATGAAATCACAATTTGCAATAGTTTGGTTTTTTCTCCCTCCTGTAAATGTAGAGACGCAAAACACACATACAAATGAGATGGGTAAAAATTTTGCACATTTGTTATTCAAACACATTATTCTGTGTCAATGTGACAAAATATTACTGAAGTTGTTGTAATAACATTTAATTGTAAGTTCCAAAACAAAATATATTTCAACTTGAAATTCTATATCCACATAAATCAGTAATGCATGTTGACTCAATCACCTTAGCCCCTCCCGGCTGTTTAGTAAAGCTACAGCTTTCAAGTTATACCTTTGTGAATTGTGACTAGACCTGTCATGATAACAAATTTTGCTGGACGATAAATTGTCCCAGAAATCATTGCGATAAACGATAATGTTGCCGTTTTGATACTTTTTTCAACTAATATAATTATACTGGTATGATAGTTCAAGTACACCCTTTTAAAAATAAATAGCCTTTTATGTCTTAAGAGTATTTAAAATTGGAATTGTACTGTGAAAAAAGGACACTGTAAATAGCCAAAATAAATAATCAACGCAACCAAAAACAATTAATAAAATTGACTGTCAGTCTCTGTTATCAAAAAATGCACTTGGATAAAAACCACACACAATCAAAAGCAATATATAAAACAGATTCTGTTGCTGATAAGAAAAAAAACTCACAGTGATACAGCGAAGTGAACTCATTATCTAGTGTCTTTGGTGAAAAAAAAAAATTACTGAGCCCAGCGAACTTATCAAGCCCATTTTTAATGATCGTGGGGGAATGCAGTGGATTTGGGACTCCACTGTCTGAGCTCCACGTTTAAAAAACTGAAGAGTTCAATCGACACAAAAATGATCAGTTATTTCAAGCAACTTTCCAAAGACGTCAAGTTAACTAACAAGTCTAAATCAACCAAATTCAGACAATAGTTGACACAATACATCTTATTTAATCAAGATAACTTCTGTTAGTGTTAGGACCACAACATTTATTTTTTGTCTTACACATTTTTAATTTAGTGCAGCCCTTGAAATCATATTTTTACATTGAAAAAAAAAAGGTACATTTCACACTGCGTTGTTAGGCAATAGACGAAGAAAGACAAGTGCATACATGTGCATAGTCATAGAAACACACTGGTAAAGAACCATCAAAACAAAAACACCCATGTATTAATGGTGCAAATATACAGGTAACAGGTCACTCCTGGTGGAAATTAACGTACATAAATGTGAGATCACAGTAAAGATGAAATGAAAAAAAAAGGTTAGGCCCCTCTCAGTCTGGTAGAGCTTGTAGGTATGACAAAGTCTGACAGAAATGGATTTCATTTATGAAAGAACTTTTATTTCTTTTGAGAGGGTATCTGATTTTCTTAAGTTTAAGAAAAGAGACTGTGTTCTGCAATCACTGCGCAACAGTTGGAAGGTTGGGAGACTTTTCTGTATGAGTAATCAACGTCTAGCTAATGGTTCAATAAAGTTAATGATCCCTTTGAACAGGGGTGAAGTGATCGACTCAACCTGAGCCTCAGAATCAGCTTCAAGTGGGAATGGTGGTGATTGTAAACGTGTGACAATTAAGGCGATGTTAAAATAACCAGGCTTAAAGTTTTGCAAGAGTGGACAGAGAACAAACATGTGACTGAGGTGACAGGAGCTAAAACATCGGTCATATTAAACTTCTACGTGAGACTCAGTTAGTCTTCGTTTGACTGAAAATGAATGAAGGTAAGATCCTCACATAGTATGATGGTGTACATCCACTTCACAACCTCATCCCACCACATCTCACTTACATGACATACCAGTTCTATTTGTCAGGTCAGTCTTTTTTAATACTGGAATGATTACAATGGTAAAGAATGTATTTGTATTTCGTCGAGCCCTTTTTTCTCTGTCAAACTTCAGAGTGAGCATTTGCTCCGAGAGACACTAAGAGAGACACAGAGTGGTAAAGAATTGTGAAACAAAACGTCTCACTGGGAAGTATCGAAAGAAATGGTTTCTCTGTAAATCTGTAAAATTGGGTTGTTAAATCATTAAAGATATGAAAGATACCTCCCAAATAGAGGTTGAGAAGACGTCTTGTACTTTGGATGTGCCACGATGAAAAAGTAGAATCAAGGGAAAGAAAAAACAAACGATTGTTACATAATGGACCCAGATATAACCTGATATTATATCTTTAAAGTAATTAAAAAAGGAGGTTGGTTTAATGAGATCTTGTTTGGAATAGAGATGTTCCGATACCATTTTTTCCCTCCTGATACCAAAACTTGTGCTGTGGGTATCGGCCAATACCAAGTACCGATCTGATACCAGTATGTTATGAAAAAATATCATACTGTGCCTGCATGACTGTGATATAGTTATCATTGTGGTATGGCCTGGCTGAGGTTAAACCATTTGTAAAGCATGAATAAATACATGAAATTAAAGCCATTTATTTTAACATTTATTTTTAAATATAACAGTATAGAGGCATCCAGCATGAAATATTGCCACACCGCCCACATGATTGTGCTAGTTAGCTAAGCTCCAAGTTTCGCATCTACTGGTGTGTCTGTTGAGTCTGTGTCACGTGATCAAGCAGGCTGCAGGGTGCAGCACAGTGCAACTGTTTTAAGAGCAGCTAAGAAGACTGTGCCAGAGTTTAACAGAGCTAAACATTAGATTTCTAATTTAACAAATTACGTGATGTCAGATCAGTGCCTGGACTCCAGTAGTTGCCGATACCGATACCAGCATTTTTGGCACTAGCGGAGCAATTTCTGAAACGGGTATCAGTATCGGAACAACTCCGATTTGGAATAGAAGAAAATGCAAGTGCAGAAAAGGAAGATGGTGGAGTTTGTTATACACCAAGATAAACCAAGTGGATCTAGCCAGTAGCGTATGTTACGAGTATTTATGGCCTAATAATAGTACTGAAAGTTTGGCATTGCAAGGCCACCTCTGAATTTTCATCTTGCCCAACTGTAGGAAAAGAACTGACACGATTTTTTAGAAGGATCAAAAGAATGTAAACACACTTTGACCAAACACCTGAAATATTCACATACATGTACCCACCTTTTGAAAATCTCACTCTCCTGTACCACACCTCTACGTTCTTCTTTAAGTAAGTTGTGTATGGATGCACTGATCCATTTTTTAGTTCTGATTTCAAAACCAATACCTAGGCTTTGATTTTGGCTTATAACAATTTCAAAATTTCTAGCTATGAGAAAGTGCTTAATGTTGAAATGGGGCTCAGCATTTCAACATCCAGCATTTCCTTTAAGGAAAAGCTCAATGCTGAAATGCTAAGCACCGCATTTCAACACACTTGCATTTCCTTGCAGGAAAAGAAGTATGTTGAAAGGCTTGGCCTCATTATAATATGAAGCACTTTCATGCAGCAAATGCTTAATGTTGAAATGTTCAGCCACAACTCTAACCTTAACATCTCCGTTGCTCCATTGGAGAAGCGCTGAACTGAGTGACATGCATCAGTTCTATTTATTTACTCTGAAGATCCTGTCATCTCCTCCCACTATGACATGGCTCTTTAATTTGAATTTAAATCAATTTCACATTTTCTGTTCCTTAAAATGAGATTAAGACTGTAATGTTTTGGCAATTTAAGAATACAGTCTTTTTGAATAGTTTACCTACTGAATTAAATATCTACAGTCTGTTCTAGATTGATATCCCTGAAGATTTGGCAGCAAGAACTGAAAATCACAGATACACAGGTTTTAAAAACATGAAAAAGTGACTTTAGAAGAGCCTGTCATCTGTTATTTGTGATGTTATACTTAAAAACCATGCAGGTGTAAGCAAACCGATCTTTTGTTGTGAATGCATTTTCCTCACTGTAAAGGTGTGCATCATCTCTAAAGAATAAACACAAGCCTTGGCTAAACACACCTTTTTTTACATTAGAGGATAAAACAAAAGCTGCACCAGGAATGACTCACCCGCCAGGGAAACCCAGCAGACCGTCAAAGCGCATCTGCATCTGTGGGAAGTGACAAAGTAAGACTCACACACTGTTTTCACAAACACACACACATACACATACAAGCAGAGTTGCTGGGGAAGAAGCAGGAGGCTTTTAAACAGACAGGAACACTGAAAGCAAAGTGGGAAGATTCAGACATTTTCATTCGTATATCATTCATTCCACACAAACGCACTGATACATGAGTGCGTACACAAATACACAAATACACACAGACCTCACCAATATGATATGTCTAATAGGAATTCTTCCAAACAGCTTAGTGTCCGTGTCAGAGTACAGCATGACATGGCATGCATGCTTGCATGCTGAGAATGCCAGAGCCTCCTCCCTCGACAGCTGTCCACTCGCCATCTACAAGTAAACACACAAACAGAGCAAATTACTCACAAGCACAGTTCAGTGCAAACCAATCACTCTTCATGTCAGTCTACTTAACATCAGCTGCAAATGCAACGCAATCCAAACACACTTGATCACTTTGTGTTTCTTCTCCCTCCCATTTACTAAAAAAGAGCTCACTGTACCCACTGGATACAGTCTGAGGTCTTGTGTGAAGGAACCTTGCAGTAAATGCCACTATTGGATCAGGAAGCTTCCAGGAAGGTCTATGTGATTTGGAAATGTTTTGGCTCCCTCTGCTGGTTTGGAGTAAGCAAACACCCAGGAGTCTCACCAAGACAGATTTTTCTTTGCAGACGAGCTATCAAAAATGTAATTGAAAAAATATTTAATCATTTACAGAAGACAAATTTGTTTGTGTATAATTTTATAAAGGTTTACCATTTTGATCTTTTCTTCTCTTTCTTGTTTTTCTCAATCTTTCTCTCTACCCCTCTTCAAATCAAAACTCCAAACATGTTCAAAACGGCATTTTCCATTTAAACCAACTCTTATTTTTTCTTTTTTAATCTTTGTTACTTTTCTTGTTGTTTTGATAATTTGTGTGTGTATTTCTGCTTTTATTCCTGTTGTAGAGTGTCCTTGGGTGTTGAGAAGGGCACTTTCAAATAAAATGTATTGTTATTGTTATTATCAATCCAAATATTTCTAAATGCTTTTAACATTACAGCCCTTATTCTGGAACTTTCTCTCTTCAAATCGTTATCATTTGTAACTCTGACTCGCTTCACTCCTCACCAATTTTTCAAGAAAGCCTACAACAGGTACCTAGAAGTCCCTGCTTTGGCTGTCTTGCACTTTATGTCAATCATATATGAGTACACATGAAGTCATGTGTCCAATCAATTATACACTTAATGTGTAGATATAATCTATGTCATTTGTAAAGTGTTTCTTCAGTGAATCTAAAAAAAATACCTCCAAACAATCATATGTATAGCTAAATAAATCAATGAATAAATAATAAATAAATGTTTTTTTTCTCTTTTCCCTCCCCCTATTTCTCTTCCCCTTTCATTTCCTCTTTTTTTCTTATTTTAACCCCACCCCAACTTTCCCATTTTCTCTTTCCATTTTTCCCCTCTTAGTTTACAATATATATAGATCAAGACAATATTGCCATGAAAATAAACCACAAGATTTTTTTTAAAAAACACCTTAAATTGAAAAACATTGTCTTATTGTTTACAATGCAATTCTGGGATATTTTATTAGTGTTTTCTATATATTAGCTCCAGGCTCCCAAACATCAGTGCCATAATTTGATGATTTTAACATCGTCTCAATAACTAGAGAAGTTGCATTTCCTTGTAGAAAATGCGCTGAAATGCTGAAGCTGAAAACTAAAATGATAGAAAAAAAAAAGAAAAAAAGGACACAGCTGAAAATGGGGAATGTGTAAAATAAAAAAAGAAAGAAAACGTAGATGCAGGAGAAACAGTACATGTATTAAAAGTAGAAGTTAAAGTAGTAAAAATACATTCTTTTTATGCAGCAACTTTGCTAACTTGAACTTCCTTATTTCCAGTTCAATTGCTCGTATAAGTTTGATCACACACACATACACACTATCACCTTCATCCCATCTGTTTGTTTTGCTCCTCTTGCACTGATTTCTTTGAGAAATCTTTTTAACCATTACTTTACAGATTTTTACTTTCTTCAGTTTAACTCCTCACTCTTTAACTTCCCATCTCTGCGTGCTCTTTTCACTCTAGTCCATCTAGAAATCATTCTCTCCATTTTATTCTCTCTTTTTTACCCTGAAGATGAAGAAGTGCTGTCACAGTCAAGGTACACTTTTACAAACAATGTTGAATCCTACCGCCAGTCTCTCCTGCTTGTTCCTGAAGTGGAGTGAACTCCGCTGTCTCATCCTTCTGTCAGCAGTTTAACCTGACTAAGCCCCGCCTACCGTGAATTTCGTTTGATGACGTAATGAGTCATAATTGGCTAACCGACAACGGAAGCGTTTCCTTCTAACCAATCACAGCCTCCGACAGACCACAGTGTAAGGGGGCTCGTGAGGAGGAAGAGCACGAGCAGAGGTGGACTTTCATACATTTCAGACGCCAGCGTTGATTTCACCAAGACTGGAAGTAAGTCCTCCAAGGTAATATCACTCGCTTTTGCAGACTTTTCTTTCGTTAATACGAAACTTTCAGACTGGAGACAAAACTATGACAGTTAGCCTAAAGTCATGTAGCTCACGAGCACTCGTAATAACAAGCTCTCTGTTCACGTTAGGTCGACGTAGGACGGTGTTAAACATTTGCTTCTATTTACTAACCTGGTTATAACACAGTTAACGAAGCCCTTTGAAAAGTGCTTCAAAAGTCACTGTTCACAGTCTTACAACATGATTATTACACGGGAGACAGCAGCTGTATTACACAACTATGTATGTGCTGTGAAAGATGTGAAATGTATTTAATGTAACAGCAGTTTAACGTACAACAGACTGTACAGTCTTATTATTTATTGTTTTTATTTAACTACCTCATTTAATATCTGCATCCTTGCACTTCTCACCACTGCACTATTATCATATTTTTTTTTAGCCTGTAAATATTAGTCTTGTCTATTTGTTATTCTTTTGTTTACTGTTGTTGATAATATTCTATATGTAAAATTATGATTATTATTATTTTCTCTTTTATGCCTTACTGTTACTTGTACCAGAGGGCACAGTTTACCAAAACAAATTCCTTGGATGTTCAAGCATTGGCAATTAAATTATTATTTTTTTTTTGTAAATAATATAAGTACTACAACTGTAAACCTCCTTAGTAAACGCTTCTTCATTGCATTACTTTATGGGAATTGTGTTCCCACTGTACCCACTTCCCACTCTATCATGCTCACCTCTTTTCCTCAATGTTTAACTTGTACTAGGATGATGGGACCTGTTTTATTTCACTATATGCTCACAATATAAGAGTATAATTACGAGAAAAGACAGCTTATCAAAAATATAAATGACTATCTTTCATTACTTGTCATGAAATGTAAGTTACATCACTATTGGAAATGGCATTATAACAGTTTGCTTCCCTTGTGAGGTACAATAATTTTCTTTGGTCATATTTCAGGTAAACAAAAATGGCTCAGGGGATACCTGACAAGATGTTGAAGAATACAGCACTAATCAACGAACTGGCTGATGTGGCAAAAGATGCAGCACTTCTTCATGGTGTGCTTATGAGGATCAAAGAGGCACCCAACTCCTCAGAGGTAATAACTGCTTTTGCATGAAATCTACTGTAAAAGGTATTTGTAAGAAATGATACTTGCCATATTCAACGTGTTTTAGGTAGAGTAATGTAAGATAGTGTACAGAGTACGGTGGCCAGTAGGCATCAGATGATTTGCAAAGGTCACAACACAAATGCAAACAGAAAAACATGAATGCAAAAGCCACAATACAACAGAAATGTAGTCACACAGAAGTTAAAAAGAGTTGAACTTTTAGCGGTTTCCTCCCAAACTGTTGTCCCAATGGACAAGTCAATGCAAAAGTAGTGAGAGTAAATTTTTTTAAATTATAAATATTCGTCAAAAAATATAATGCAGTACAGTGTGATACAAAATAGAGAAATAACAACTGCCAGGGGTTTACATACATTCAGAGGCAGTATTTCAAATATACCATATTATATAAACACACAACATAGCACATTCACCACAAGTCTCAATGGCTCTCATATTAGTTGAACCTTTGATACTTTCGATATGTTCTTTGACCTCATTATCAAAGATAACTAAGATAACTTACATTCATGTTGTGGCTTTTGCAAATTGTCTGACACCTACCGGCCCCTGTAACTGGGGGAAAAGGAACTTGTACAACCTGTTGAATTACAAGTCCAGCTCCCTGATCAATAAAACGACCAAATTACAAAGAATGTGGGAAAAAAAATCTGAGATTTCATGGTCTTGTTTGCATGTGGGAACTCATGTAATTGAATTCTGTCATAATAAAAAAAAAAAAAAATTATGAGACAGCATTTTAAGAAGCGTGGGAAACACCTATGTCTGCGTCCATCTTGATGGAGAGCTCATGGAACAAACAGGTCCAACTTGCTCTGTGATTTTAACTCCACAGAGCCAAAACCAAAACCAAAAAAAAAAACCAGGACATGGCTCCTGTTAAGCCTCTCTACAAAAACAGGCATGTTAAAAGCAAGTCATGTTTGGAATTTAGCTCGCCCAAGGGCACCATTCAGAAAGACTTTCTCTACACTTTTGTTGACAATAGTGGGGATCATCTGCTGAACTATTTATTTACATTCCTTACATACAAGGTCCAATTATTTCATTTTAATGTCAGCATTCTCACTTTTATTTTCATTCTGTGTTTTTCAGCTGGTGACCTATGCTCCGTTCACGCTTTTCCCCACACCCGTACCAAAGGCTGTGTTCCTTCAGGCTCTGGCAGTGCAAACTCACTACAACACTCTGGTGGACAAGATCAGCCAGGATTCAGACTTTCTGCAGGAGGCTCTTGCAAGGTATGAGCCCACACTGGGAGTGCAGCAGTGTGGAAATGTGGTTAAGTGTGCGGTAAAAATATCATTTAAACTAAACTCTCAGATTCCAATATAGTCACTGTTTCTGGGTCATTCTGTCGCTGCTCGTTTAAAAAAAGAGTTGCTTAAATGGTGATAAAGATATTAACAGTGATACATTCTTTGCTTTTTAGCACTGTTGCAGTTGATGATTTCACTGCGAGGTTGTTCAAGATCCATCAACAAATCCTAAAAGAAGGACGGTCTCAGGTAAGTGCGTTTTTTAAGATTGATTTTGCTTTAGTTGAATTTCAAAAAACCTGTGAAAATTCTGGGAATATTCACCATGATCTAAACTATAAAAGGTCAAATTTTCTACAATGCCACAGCTCATTAAAATACAGAAAGTTTTTCATGTAAATCAGAACAGAATTCATCAGTTCTAACTTGCATAACCACCTGTTCACTCTATATTAGTGTCTCTTTACTTGGCTACCAACTGTAGACAGATTAATTGACATAAAGATACTGTAAATTCTCATTCTCAACTCGGTCATGGTTCTTCTGTAGACTCAAAAGCAAGGCAACTTCTGCTCAAGGGTCAAGTTACCTTGTGGCAATCAATATCTCAGAGATGCCCTCACCAGCTCTGCCGTCATTGTTTAAATTGTTGATCAGTTGACCACTTTTCGCTATCAGAGATGGTTAAAAGGTGACATTTTTAGTCAGTGTCAACAGTTGGGGTAGACTGATATGGATTTTTTTAGGGCTGATCAATTTTTTTTTCATCATCCTTATCCAATGACAGATACAGGCTGCCAATTTTCTGGAGCTGATACTGCTTTTACTCCCTCAATTTGAATCATAAAATGACACATTTGGCCCTTTTCCACTCTACAATTCCATCCCTACTCTACTCGGCTCTACTTGGTTTGGTTAGCTTTTCCACTAGCCCGACTACAGACTCACGGTGGGCGTGGATCTTATAACACAGCTGCGCTAAAGTGCATGCATGTCATCTACGCGACACAAACATAATTTTATACTAACATATGTGCCACCGTGGTCTTTAAAGGAAAAAAAAAGATTTCAAAACATTTCATTTAAGTTATACAGCGGCTCAATGTCGGACGTCATGACAACGGAGGTAACCAACAGCGTTGTGCTGCTGCACACTGAGAAAAACGAAGGAGCTGTTTACCGACATTAACTCTTCACTGGATCCAGTGAGATCGCTTTAATGTTTTATGTTTGGGCCTGGTATACCAGAGATTTTTTTGTTGATCAATCATTCTTCTTTGAGCTGGTTTTCCTTTTTGGGTCCCTGTGGATTAATGGACTGATTGGTGCTTAAAGACTCTCACGGCAGACATATTGCTCCTGCGCCGACGAACTTTGATTAAATCGAAAAGGGTCTTTAAACCGAACTATCTTTGCTGTTAACTTCTTTTTCGTTTAAAAGGGACTTTTAACTTATTTAGGAATCATGAAGGTGCATTTTAAGGTGGTATTTCATGTTCATTCAGTCTGGTTCTGTGCCGTCGGGTTTAAATGTCATTAAAAACCCGTCACTGACTTATTCGTTTGCCTCTTGTAGGTGATTTGTACAGAGTCAGAAAGTGAAGCCTCAGAGACAACATTCTCTGACCAATGAGTAGATGGCAGTCTGTCGTGGTCACCTTATAGTATCGGCTTAGCTCGCTTGGAACTAGGGTCGAGAAGGTACTAAAAATTGGTGTCTGACGCGTAGTACCGCGCCCGTGGAAACTCAACACAAACGGAGTAGAGATGAGTAGAGTTGAGTAGTGTAGGGCCAAGACGGGTCAGTGGAAAAGGGCCAATTGATAACAAATGTTTGGGTCTCCATTTTAAAATAAGGAAAATTTATTTAACTGTATCTAATACTAAAACAAGATGGTAAAGAGAGGTAGATTATATTGTAAGTTGCTTCATTTTGCAGTCTGCAAGCAGGGGGAGGAGCAAGGCATGGTCTGCAGACAGACTGTAGAGTCTCCTAGCAACACAGTTGCCTGTGAATACCTGTGTGTAAAAAATGCCGGGGAAAAATATATCTGCAAACCCTCATATCAGCCAATGCCTATGCAAGTGGAAAACACCAAACTAGGCTTCATCTATCAGCCAGGGGATCCAGCCGTGGTCAACAGGCAAAGGTGAAATGTGCTGTTTTGTAAAATGAGCAGGCCGAGCCCTGGAAGTTATTTTAAGTACAACAAGGCACAAACAAAGCCAGGACACAGCACAGCATGCTCCATAAAACAATTCACGCAGAACAAGACTTCTAAAATACCTGAAAGTGGAGTTTAAAGACACGAAAACTGTCCTTGTTTGATACCGAATATTATTCAGGAAGACTACTTTTATATCAACCAGCAGTTCAAGATGAGTAAAAAAGAAGCTTGGAGTTGAAAGTATTGATCAGAGTGACTGAAGGTTTTGAGACCTTGGTGTAATGGACTTTATTACAACTTTGCAGCATTTCTAAGTCTTTTTCTTTCTTTTTTTATTAATCAGTTTCAACATTCTGAATTCTCCAAATAACTTTCACAGATGATAAAGTTATCTGTTCTGAAAACCCCTGAAATGGGTAGAAAAATCTCAGAGACTTAGTCTGTTCTGCCCTGTCCTCTGTTGTAGTCCATCGTTTTGGGTCTGAATCGATCCGACTACATGCTGGACCAGAGCCAGGACGGGTCATCGTCTTTAAAACAGATAGAAATCAACACCTTTGCTGCCAGTTTTGGAGGTCTCTCCTCAAGCATGCCAGATGTACACAGGTGAGTCCGTCATTAAATAATCACTCAGATGCTTAATGAGGGTTTTGAGGATGTTAAATTAATGATTGAACTCAGTCGTGTGATATTTTGTTTGTATTGTGAAAATCAGCAACAAGTGTAAGCTCACTGCATTCAAAAAAGAGCAACTACAGTTTACCATTGCAGTTATATTACAGGGGATAAGAGAAAAAAGCCATCTTTGGTAAACAGCATTCTTCATACAAAATGGGTTACCTGGGGCTCAGGCTCCTCAGGATCAGATTTGGTCTGATTCTAAACACCTCACACCGTGTAGTTGCCCATTTAGGCCAAAATTTGCACATGAAGCTTTAGAGAGATGACGTATCGTTCTCTGGGCTCACCATTGCCTCTGATTTTATTGGTGCTCGACAGACACATCCTGACGGTGGCTGGAAGACTGGAGGAGAGCCGCTGCATCCTGGACAACAACCCTGCAGCTGGTTTGGCCCGAGCTGTCGCCAAAGCCTGGGAGCTGTACGGATCAGAGAAGTAGGAACTAATTACAACCTCATTGAGCTACACGTCCTGTCTTTTCATGACTCAACTTCACTGTGATTTGCATAAGATCAAGTGATCAGCAAATGAACAGCATTAACAAAGACCATAATCATCTGAGATTGTTTTTTTTTTTTTTATCCTGCAGGGCTTTTGTCATGTTCTTGGTGGAAGACAGCCAAAGGAACATTTTAGATCAGCGATACATTGAGAGGGAACTGTGGAAGAGGTGAGTGTGAGCACAGAGGACAGTGCTTTAAAAGGTTTAGGCATCTCTTTATCTGATTCTCCCTGAGCATGAGGAATATTGTGTGCCAATCAGCTGATCTGTGCTGTGAATTCTTTTCCTGTCAAAAACTGACTTTGTGAATTTTTTTCAGAAATATTTCCACAAAGAGGAAGCGGTTTGATGAGGTTTTTAAAACAGGCTCCATTGATGAGGACAAGAGACTTTTTGTGTAAGTCTGTTAGCTTCTGTTTGGTAGTATTAGTAAATGTGTGTAAAATTTTATTCATGAATTAAAGTGGATGCGATGTAAAGTTAAGAACAGAAAATCATAATGTGGTGTTCTTTACTTTGCTTTGATGTGTTTTTTTTAGTGATGGTGAAGAAGTTGCTGTGGTTTACTTCAGGAACGGCTACATGCCCCAGAACTACACATCTGAGCAGGTCCGCACTTTTATTTGTAGTTCAGGTGATCCATAGAACAAAGTACAAACAAGATGAGAAGTTACAGTTACAGTTAAATGCATAATGATTCATAGAGTGAATTATTTTAAACCTTTATTTCTTGGAATGTTGACGGCTTGCAGGTAATGAAAACCCAAAATTCAATGTCTCGGAAAATTGGAATATTACAATATTACATTATCCATAATGTCGGGCTGCTGAAAAGTTTCACTTTCAGTCAAAGTTTTCTCCCATTTCTTGCCTATTTTCACCCATTTTTGCTGCTTTTTGCCACCTTTAACTTCCATTCATTGCTACTTCTTGCAGTTTTTGCCACTTTTAACCACTTAGATTGTTTCTCTTACAAAGATAGTTTTCAACTATTGGGCTCTTTGGTTGATCAGGGTTGAGTTGCACTGGAGCAGAGCACAAAAAACGAACTGCAAAAAAATGGTACTGGTGTTGTGACACATTTCAATTCAGGAAATATCGCACTGCAATTAGAATTATGCAGTAGGTCATATAATCTGCAATTAATTATGTTGCCCTAGACACTACATTCTATTCTATATAATCTTCCTCCCTTTACTGCACTTCTCTATTTCACAAAAAATGTACTTCTGATTAATGTTGTGTTGTATACTGTTTCTGGCAATATGTTTTTACCATGACGTGTGTTGCTAACCTCTTGGCCAGGTCACCCTTGTGAAAGAGATCATGATCTCAATGGGGGTTTTTTTAAATAAAGGTTAAATAAAAATAAATAAGCATTTAGTACAGGCATGTCCAAACTAAGGCCCAGGGGCTAATTGTGGCCTGAGGTCCATTTTCATGCGACCCCCAGCTTACATGTTACAGTGAATTAATTATGTCACTTAAATTAATCATGCTCCAAATAATGTGTACATTTATATTTTCTGTCAGGTGCTTGAAGAAAACCTAAGTACATCTGGTACTGTATCATGAAAATTTGGACTGTACATTGGCTACTTTTATAAAGCTAAAGCTCCGTACAATCTGCAGAAACTCAAAAGTCTTAATTGACGTGTTTAAAGGCGAAATAGATGCATTTAGCATGATGCAAAAATGTTCCATTGTAAACACAAGACTAAATTAAACTTATGAAACTGTGAAGAAAGGACAAAAGTTGATGCATAGAAATGGTTCAGAGTGCAGGATGAGATATGTTCGAGACTAAAGTGTTTTTGTACTAGTCTTTAAAACAATTATGTTTAAGTCCAGTTCCTGATCCTGCTATAGTAAAATGATGTGTTTTTACCAGGTGAGGTTTTATTACATAGTTCTGTAATAAGGGCACAAGCCTGCTTGACTAAACTGATTTTCTCCCAAAATTGCCAAAAAGAAATAGTTCTCAAATAGAAAGATAGAATAAAATAGAGCATTCATATGTTACTTTCACGGTTAATGAACAGTAAGAGCTACCAGCCCTTAGTCATTTTTATAGTATCAAATGTGGCACTTTTTGAAAAAAGTTCAGACACCCCTGATTTAGTAGAACATAGACATAAAGTTGTTGTCTAAAACATCAACATTTTTTCTCCTTTGCTGCTACATTGTTTAAAGAAGTGAATTTTAAGTTGCCTGAATGTCTGAACATCTGAACCTAAGTTATAGTTATTGCTTATTATACATCTAAGTGCTACTTGCTTAACGGACGAGAAAGCCATGTTCTCTGTGAGCAGTTCTGAAACCCTGTGGTGAAAACTCTCCCTGGTAGTATGACTGTGTCCAGCACACTGTTGTAAACACAAGGTCACATGTTCTCTGCCCACCAGCGAAGGAAAAGCAAACTTCTTTCTGCTCTGCTGCCTCTCTGTTTGGTTAGGAATGTTGTCAAAGCCAGAGCAGGAATCTAATGCATGAAGAAGGCATTCAGTCAG
>RPOG01005940.1:10321-27697 GCA_008086565.1 Thalassoma bifasciatum
CAGCTTTCAGAAACATCCCTTCACTTTAAAGAGGGGGTATTCAGCTTTCACAAACATCTGTTCACTTTAAAGAGGGGGTATCCAGCTTTCAGAAACATCTGTTCACTTTAAAGAGGGGGTATTCAGCTTTCAGAAACATCCCTTCACTTTAAAGAGGGGGTATTCAGCTTTCAGAAACATCCCTTCACTTTAAAGAGGGGGTACTCAGCTTTCAGAAACATCTGGTCACTTTAAAGAGGGGGTACTCAGATTCTCTTTGTCTCAGATTCTAAACATTGATGTTAAATATCCTTGATGTTCACACTGAGCATGCTCAGAGTTTTCTTCAATGTTTCAGGCGATAAATGATGTGGAGTAAAATTTTTCACCTCTGCCAGTCGAGAATGTTTGTGGACGTTTTCTCCTTTCTGCACGGCCGGAGCTAACTGCTGCAGGACGCCGCGGCTGCTCGTCAGCGCCCTCGTCAGGCGGGCGAATTTACCCCAACCTGCACAGAGACAGAGAGAAACAGATTTGGTGATTAAAAAATCAAAATTATGAGAAAAAAAGTTTAAATTATGCTATAAAGAGTCAAATTATGAGAAAATAAAGTTAAATTAAACATGTCAGTCATACTTTTCAGATAAAGAGGTTAAAAGTTTGAGATAAAAATTCAAATAATGAGGAAAATGTAAAAAAATGCAAGATAAAAAATCACATCATGAGTTCAATCAAAATTACAAAGAAAAAGTCAAACTGTGAGTTAATAAAGTCAAAATTACAAAAGGTTAGGAGGATTATTATGGGATAGATCTGAAGACACTGGACTTATTCTGACTTTTTATTCAGATTTTAGATTTTCATCTGTAAATTTTGAGTTTTTCTATCTCCTTCAGTTTCCTGCAGCTCCTCCTCTTTTTCTCTGTGGAAACTCAGAAAAGTTTCAGGTATGGATCAGGTGTGTGTGTGTGTGTGTGTGTGTGTGTGTGTGTGTGTGTGTGTGTGTGTGTGTGTGTGTGTGTGTGTGTGTGTGTGTGTGTGTGTGTGTGTGTGTGTGTGTGTGTGTGTGTGTGTGTGTGTGTGTGTGTGTGTGTGTGTGTGTGTGTGTGTGTGTCTCTCACCTTTAGAGGAGTCGTCCTCGATTGGCTGCTTGAAGGCTGTGATGTCACTGAAGGTGCAGAGGAACAAAACCACTTTGTCCTGTTCGTTCCTGATGGGAGCGATTTTCACGAAGAACCAGACCGGCATTCCTGAAACACAGACACCAATCAGGACTTTAAATCAGGACTTTAGGTTAAATCAGGACTTTAAATCAGGACTTTAAATCAGGACTTTAGGTAAAATCAGGACTTTAGGTTAAATCAGGACTTTAAATCAGGACTTTAAATCAGGACTTTAAATCAGGACTTTAGGTTAAATCAGGACTTTAGATCAGGACTTTAAATCAGGACTTTAGGTTAAATCAGGACTTTAGATCAGGACTTTAAATCAGGACTTTAGGTTAAATCAGGACTTTAAATCAGGACTTTAAATCAGGACTTTAGGTTAAATCAGGACTTTAGGTTAAATCAGGACTTTAAATCAGGACTTTAGGTAAAATCAGGACTTTAGGTTAAATCAGGACTTTAGATTAAATCAGGACTTGAGGTTTAATCAGGACTTGAGGTTAAATCAGGACTTTAAATTCAATCAGGACTTTAAGTTAAATCAGGACTTTAAATTAAATCAGGACTTTAGGTTAAATCACGACTTTGAATCAGGACTTTAAATCAGGACTTTAGGTAAAGATTCAGGACTTTAGGTAAAATCAGGACTTTAGGAAGAGGATTCAGGACTTTAGGTAAAGATTCAGGACTTTAGGAAGAGGATTCTGGTCTTTAGGAAGAGGATTCTGGTCTTTCTCTGGTTTTTCTGAGGATCTCTGACGTTGTTTTTCTCCAGACTCATCTCTTCAGGTTGGACCTAGAAACACCTGAGATTAAGATCAGTTTCTGACTCTGTTTGACTCAGTGTCAGAGAATCAAAGCTACAGCGACTCAGCGAAAAATAAAAAAGTGCTGATTCATGCAGAGTCTGTGAAACCAGGACTGTAAGTTTCTGGGTTTCTGGGTCAGGATGAGAGGAGCTGAAACTCTGAGCGTCATCTTCATCTTCATCATCTTCATCTTCATCATCTTCATCATCTTCATCATCTTCATCTTCATCATCATGGGCTGAAAACAAATGTCTCTAACATCAGAAACTGAGACACACTCACGGTTTTTCTTGTACATGAGGATTTCAAACGAGTTCATCTCGTAGTTTTCAAACGTCTGTCGAACTTTCTCTGCCAGCTCTTTGTCCGTCAGCTCCCCGTACATGAAGCTGCAGCAGAAACAGAATAACACCTTTAACACTGCAGCTCCACCTGCACAGGTGTGTTTACAGGTGTGTTTACAGGTGTGTTTACAGGTGTGTTTACAGGTGTGTTTACAGGTGTGTTTACAGGTACAGGTGTGTTTACAGGTGAGTTTAAAGGTACAGGTGTGTTTACAGGTGTGTTTACAGGTACAGGTGTGTTTACAGGTGCGTTTACAGGTACAGGTGTGTTTATAGGTACAGGTGTGTTTACAGGTGAGTTTACAGGTGTGTTTACAGGTGAGTTTACAGGTGTGTTTACAGGTACAGGTGTGTTTACAGGTGTGTTTACAGGTGTGTTTACAGGTGTGTTTACAGGTGTGTGTGTTCTTACCTGCAGGTGCTGCTCTTCTGCATGACCTCTGCGCGGTGATAACCCGACAGTTTGCAGAATCCGTCGTTGCTGTAGACGATGGGCCAGTCCACGATCTGAGCGTTTCCCAGAACAAAGTTTGTGTCTGAAACAGGAAACAAACGTTTTACTGCCACAGAGATAAAAAAGGAACAAGCAGAGAAAAATTTTACAACATCACAGACGTGAGTTTATGAGGATAAAGTCAAAGAATTACCAGAAATTAATCTACCACTTTACTCAATTTATAACTGTTCTTATAAATCTGGTGAATTTAAGACTCACTTTTCTAAATCTATGACTTTATTCTTGCAAATGTGCGACCTCATTCCTCTTTTACGACTTTATTCTTGTTCATTTATGACGTATTTCTGTTTATCTTCTACTTTATTCTCTTATATCTTTGACGACTGGAATCAATTTGTGACTTAATTCTCAGAAATTTACTTTTTTCTTCCATTTTTTATGGAAGGTGTTTAATAACTTAAATTCAGCTGTTTTCATGTTGTTATAAATATATATATGTTATATAAACTCTCCTCACACTGATCCTTATTTTTACCAAACATTAAAATCCTCAGGAGACTAAATGTTGACTTTTATTGTTGCTTCAAAAACTCATCAACATTTGACCCTGACAGACTCAGAGTTAATGCAACAGCGGAGGAGGATTCTGAACCACAAACACTTTTATTTTGATGTAACTGTAGAAAAAGAGAGTTTTTAATTTAATCCCCTCACTGAGTTTCTGAGGGGAAACATCAGCTGATTCAGATAAACTCTGTAAAAATGCCATCATGTTGTTGTTGTTGTTGTTGTTGTTTATCTTCTAAAGCATAAATCACGGCGCCTGACTCTGACACGTTCCTGAATATTTCACAGCCAAACATGAATTTTTCAGACGCAGCGAGAGTTTGACTCCCAGCACAAAGGAAGGTGAGATCAAACAGCTGCAGGAAGAAAACAAACGCCACGAACACGGCGGCGTGATCAAAGATTCATGACGCGCTTTAACGCCCGCGAGTTTCTGACAAACGCCACGGTCACGTCAGGTGAGTCACACCTGAGAGGAAACTTTCTGTAACAGAGCTGAACAGTTTTAGAAAAAGATCTAACTGTGATTTTTCTGGCAGATACAGAGATTTCAATTCAATTCACGATTTTCTTTAAATCAAACTTAAGTGAAATTTTCACAATTTACAGTAACATTTACAAACTTGACAGAAAATTACATCAAACCATTGAAACATCAAAACCTTTTACTCTAATGTGAGGATGAAAATAAAAACTGAAGGTAAGAATTGTTTCTGACTTATATGAAAAGTGGAAATTTTGAGAAGTAAAGACAAAATTCTGAGACAAAAAGTCAATAAACTTCCAGAGTTTAAGAAATCAATTTGATATTATGTGAAAAAAAGTCAAACTTTCTCATTTAAGGTCAATATTTTAAGATGACAAACGTCTGAGATAAAAAGTCTCTGTTTTGAAATAAAAGCAATGTTTGAGATAAAAAGCTGAAATTTTGATATAAAAAAGTAAAAACTCTAAGATTCAATTCAAAATCATAAGAAAAAATACAAAATTATGGGACAAAAGGCAAAAAAAACAATTAAAAACAAGATTTTTAGGTAAAAAGTTGAATTCTGACTTTTATCAAACCCAGAGTCTAACACCTGTTCCTGTTAAAGCTGGGGGAAATATGGAATATACTCGATATATCACAGGTTGTTGCACGTGGGATGTATAAATGACTATATCGTGACCATCGAGTATAAATTACCAGGTAAATGTTTTGAGGCGTCAGTCTGTAATTTTCTTCAGTTGCGTTTCTTTCTCTCTCTGCTGCTGCTTCTCACACTAAACAGTTCACTCCCCCGCCCATCCAGAAAACTCTCCTCATGCCTGTTTCTGTGTTGGAGACGAGAGTAAAGACGCTGCTTTGTCACCTGTGTGATCCTCACCTGATTATCTCCCAGCTCTTCACCACAAAGAAGAGAAACAAACGTGTTCTTAAGGTTCAGTTTCATTCTGTCTGAGCTTCATTTGGCGTTATTTACCGCTGAATACCAAAAAGATGTGAGCTGAGATGTTTTTAGAAAACAAAGTTTTACAGCGTCACCACAAACGTACACAAAGGTCTAATAACGCTCTAAAAATAAAACTCTGAGCTGTTAAGTAAACAGAGGGAGGAGGAGAATCCTCTAACTGTCGTGTTGCACGTTAAAGATTCCTACAGACGTTTCACATTCACGCGTCTCGGTTTATTGCCCAACTAACTTCCTGTTATGAACCTGTGTGTCCTTCAAAATAAGAGCATGCTGTAAAACTAACATTCCACCACAAAACTTCAGTGGGAGTCCAGGCTCAGAGACAGAAGTCACTAACAGAGTCCTTTCAGCTCCACAAACAGTAACAAGAAGCTGATTTATGGAAATAAAAGTCAGATTAAGTCATCCCCAGGTTCAGTTCATGTTATTTTCAATTTTTTTCAATCTTCATTGTTGTAATTTTAGAAATCAATTGAGACAGTCATGTGATACATTCGGCCAGATAAATAAATCTGAATGAAATCTTTAACTGGAATTAAAAATATGTAAATATATAAAGTGTGTTTTGGAGTAAACGGTTTGTTAAACTTGACCTGATTTTGATTTTTCCCTTTTTGGCAGCAAATGTGATAAATCTGACTGAAAGGTCTGTTTGAATCATTATACTGGTGTCATTTCATTAATTAAAGGGTTGAATTGAACATTTAATAAAGTGATTTACAGGAGAAATCAAAATATCCAGATATATATTGTGTATCGAGATACAGCAAAAAAATATAGAGGTATTGATTTTATATGGTGCAGCCAGCGTCTGTCTCTTTATCTGAGCTGGAAACACTTTAAACTTCAGGTTTTTGACGTCGACCTTTTCAAACACAGACGGATTAAAGCACCAATCAGTGTTTTTGTGGCCCCGCCCTCTGACCTGCCCTCCAGCGCCACCGTCAGGCCTGTGTGGTTCACAGCAGCTCATTAAAGACTTCACTCTCTCATTTCACTAATTGGAGTGAAATTGAGCGGAACAACAAAATGTCACGTTAATTATCGAGTTCATCTTTACGCTGAATTAAACCGACGCCCACAGCCACGGATCCTCCGCTCTGACCGTTAATAAACGAGCGATTTGTCCCAAAGTTTCTGTGAAATAACTCAAAGAGACGGTGAAAGCTCAGAAACATCTGCAGCTTTAAACCACTGAGTGAGAACAGGTGTAAACAGGTGAGAACAGGTGAGAACAGGTGTGAACAGGTGTGAACAGGTGTGAACAGGTAAGAACAGGTGAGAACAGGTGTGAACAGGTGTGAACAGGTGGGAACAGGTGTGAACAGGTGTGAACAGGTGAGAACAGGTGTGAACAGGTGAGTACAGGTGAGAACAGGTGAGAACAGGTGTGAACAGGTGTGAACAGGTGAGAACAGGTGTGAACAGGAGAGAACAGGTGAGAACAGGTGTGAACAGGTGAGAACAGGTGTGAACAGGAGAGAACAGGTGAGAACAGGTGTGAACAGGTGAGAACAGGGATCTGTACCTGTCTGTCTATGTGACAATGTCCAAACTGAAAAGGTGAAAAAACACGTGTTAAAGGAGCAGAGACAGTGAAAACTGTAAAATAATGATAAATTAATGATGGATAAATGAAATTAAAGGGTTAAACCTGAGTTACTTTCCTGCAGCATCTTATTATGAATAATAATAAACATGAGCCTTTCTTATTCTTCTGGAATATTCTGCATATGTGAAAGTGTGGTTCTTGAGTTTCTGTGACACATCTTGGTAATTAAATCTTCTTTATCGCACATTAAATACTCATCTATGAAGTTGTCGTACTGATTTTTATCAGGATGTGAATCTTTTACATTTGAACTGAAACAGAACTAAAGCCTGGTGCCTCATTATTCTCAACGGTACCAATTTTTGCTACTGTTTAGTATAAATGTGTTTAATAATTAAATTTAACATATTGATTTCTCAATACATAAACATTGATGAATAAATCAAAACAACATTCAACTGTTTGTACTGTAACATCACAGCTGTTTCACAAACTTCTTCAACATGATATCGTTTAAAATCCCTGAAATTAACAACAACCTAATAAATGAACACAACTGTTTTTATTAATAATACACAAATTAAACTCCAGCTCTTACTCCATGTCCATGTTTGGCATGAAAAATCACCGACTCCTCCGTTTAATCAGTCACAAGGATGAGTTTGAGTTTATATCATGTTAATGTTAGATTTTACATGAATCGGCACCAATGACAGGATTCAGTTGGTACCTGTTATGACACTTTTCCACTCTACAGTTCCAGCTCTCCTCTCCTCGTCTCTACTGGGTTTGGTTCTTTTCCTCTAGCCCGACTACAGACTCACGGTGGGCGTGGATCTTATAACACAGCTGCGCTAAAGTGCTGCGCAGAAGTGCGTGCATGTTCATCTATAACGCCACACAAACATCATTTTGTACTAACATATGTGCCACCGTGGTCTTTAAAGGAAAAAAAAAAGCTTTAAAAAGATTTCATTAAAGTAATACAGCGGCTCAATGTGGGTCGTCATGACAACGGAGGTAAACAACAGCCTGGTGCTGCTGCACGCGGAGGAAAACGAAGGAGCTGCTTCCTGACATCAACTCTTCCCTGGATCCAGTGAGATCACTTTAATTTTTGATTTTTGGGCCTGGTATAGCAGAGATTTGTTGTTGATCAATCATTCTTCTTTGAACTGGTTTTCCTTTTTGGTTCCCTGTGGATTAATGGACTGATTGGTGCTTAAAGACTCTCGTGGCAGACAGATCGCTCCTGCACCGACCAACTTTGATTTAATTTAAAAGACTCTTTAAAGCCAACTATCTTTGCTGTTAACTTCTTTTTGGTTTAAAAAGGACTTTTAACTTCTTTAGGAATCATGAAGGAGCATTTTAGGGCTGTATTTTGTCTTCATTCAGTCTGGTTCTGTGCCGTCAGGTTTAAATGTCATTAAAAACCCGTCGCTGACTTATTCCTTTGCCTCTTGTAAGTGATTTGTTCAGAGTCAGAAGCTGCAGAGACGACATTCTCTGACCAATGAGTGACCGGCAGTCCGTCCACGTCACCTTTTAGTATCAGCTTTACTCTCTTAGAACCAGGGTAGAGTAGGTACTAAAAACTGGCGTCTGACGCGTAGTACCGCGCTAATGGAAACACAACACAAACCGGGTAGAGGAGAGTAGAGTAGGGCTGAGATGGGTCAGGGAACCAATCCCTATTTATGGGCCCATGCGTATAGAATAGAACGTTTTAAATTAATCTGATTTTTGTTCATTAAATGTTTATTAAAGGCAAAATGTTGTCAGACACACATCTAAAGCAGCATCCATACACTTTTTTTTTCTACACAGGAAAAAATGTTTAAAATTGGAAATGGTCAGCACTGTGTTTTTTTTGTTTTCTTCTCTTTGTGTTTAAATCTGTAGCTACCAGCTTCAGAGTTATATTTATTAAGATGTAGGCGGGTCAGAGGAACAGAGGTGGTTTCTCAGACGTGACTGAGCAGAGAAACAGAATAACAGCAGAAATAAAAACAGCAGAAACATAAAAACAGCAGAAACATAAAAACAGCAGAAACAGAAACAGCTTGAGTTTACACACGGAGCTAACTAATTAGCTGCTGCTGCTAATGAAGGTAACGATGCGACACGTGCGGGTTTTCAGAGGAATGAGCCAATCACAGAGCAGCTTTCTGACGGTGAGACCCTCATACCGCAGACACACAGACAGCTTAAACCCGGGATCCAGGAGTGTGGACCGGGACCAGAACCAGAGCCAGAACCAGAACCAGAACCTACCGTTGGACCTGCGGACGATGTTTTCCAGAAACGTGTTCTGTGGCGCCACCAGACCCCGCCGTCCTCCCGCCATCCTGCTGCAGCGCGCGAGGCAGAGCCGCTGCTTCCCGCCGCTCACATCATCACTGATGCTGCACGAGAGCCCCGCGAAAACAGAGAGAGGGAGACAGAGAGAGAGACAGAGAGAGAGAGAGAGAGAGAGGGAGAGAGAGAGAGAGAGAGAGAGTGTGTGTGTGTCTCAGCAGATTGTTATTGGCAGATGTTGCAGCACAGTGACACAGGGCGAGAGAGGTTTGATCAGACAGAGAGAGACAAAAAATATATTTTATGAATATTTTTATTTTAATTTATTCTTTTTTCAGATCTATTAAGTATTCAAATTCATGTTTGACTGTGAATATTTTTTTAAATTAAAAAAAAAAAAAAATTCTATTTTTTTTCCCGTCTGTATCTGTGTTGTTATTTTATTTGTGTGCTCCTGCTTTATTTGTGGGAAAACTGGCCCCTGTTACAAGCTTTAAAAAGCTTCTTTGGGGTCACACTTTCAGCATATCCACTGAGACATCTATTATACATATGTATATGTATATGTATGTGTATATGTATATGTATGTGTATATGTATATGTATGTGTATATGTATGTGTATATGTATGTGTATGTGTATATGTATGTGTATATGTATGTGTATGTGTATATGTATGTGTATGTCTATATGTATATGTATGTGTTTATGTATATGTATGTGTATGTGTATATGTATATGTATATATGTGTATATGTATATGTATGCATGTATGTGTATATGTATGTATGCATGTATGTGTATATGTATGCATGTATGTGTATATGTATATGTATGTGTATATGTATATGTATATGTATGTGTTTGAGTATATGTATGTGTATGTGTATACGTATATGTATGTGTATATGTATATGTATGTGTATATGTATATGTATGTGTATATGTATATTTATGTATATGTATGCATGTATATGTATGCATGTATATGTATGCATGTATATGTATGCATGTATGTGTACCAGTGTTAGCCAAGGTTGATGTGTGTGAATAAACTAAACTTAATGTCTCACCTGCTCTGTCAATGTAAACATATGTTTGTCATGTTAATAAAGTTTTTTGAATTGAATTGAAAAAGAGTGAAATATCTGGTGTTTATCAAAGAAAGGATCTGTTTTCTACCACAAAGGATAGAGCAATGATAAGAAAAAGAGAGAGAGGGAGAAAAGGAAATAAATAAAAAAGAGTAAAAAAGAAGAAGGGTGAATTAAGGGAGAGAGAAAAAGTCAGAAAATATAGAGTTGTTCACTCAAACAGCAGGTGCTGGTCTCCCTCTGCTTTTATTGTTTTTTGCTATAATTAGAGGTAAGAGTCTCATTAATTAATTACTACTCCTAATTATTCACAAATCTGTCATTTTTCACTGGTCGACATCCAAACACAATTTGGGGAATTTTTTTTTGTAAATTTGCATATTTTCTGAAAAAACTTTCCAAAACTTTTAGCAAAAAGTTTATGCAAATATTTGTGCTATACATTTTAACACTCCAGTGAAACTAAGGCTGTTTTTTTTTTTCAATTCAGATATTAAGTTTGTTTTCAGTACTCTGCTTTAACATTATTGTCATAATGTGAAAGTTAATTTCTTTTATAAGGTGATAAGTATTTTACCTGTGAGACTTTTCATGGTGAAACCAGAGTTTTTTTTGATAAATTATACTTGTTTTTAAAGTGTTGTCAGTGCTGTTTTCTGACTGTTTTTTATTTTTAAATAAATTAAACTTGTTTTTAAATGCTGTTTTCTGACTCCTTTTTCATTTTTAAATAAATTAAACTTGTTTATAAAGTGCTGTTTTCTGACTCTTTCTCACCTGCTGAGCTCAGTGTTTGCTGATGTCGCCCCCTGCTGGAAGAACAGAGTCGGTGCAGGAGCAGCGACATAAACAAGCAGCAAAACAAAACCAGGATCTTTTATTTAGAGCAACATTCTCCACTTTCATCGATTATTGTGTTAGATTATTATTGCACTGATCACATGTATGTGTCTCCTGTTTATTTGCAGTTAAATTCATAATGTTTACATTTGGACTCTTTTTGAAAATCGATTATTTTCGATGTTTTAAACTTGATTTTTATTAAATATATTTAACATGATGTGTTCCTGCTGTTTTATTTGAGTTTGACTTTATGCTGCGTCTTTATTTTTATTCCAGTTTATTAGTTAGTGCCCGCGGAGGGATCTGCGGTGCCTGGCGCTGCTGCAGCTGCGTAAAAACCCTTCCGCCTCAGTAGTTAGTCCCGGCTCTGTCACGTCTGTGCGGCAGAGGAAACTACACTTTCAGGGATGGTTTGGAGTGATTGTAGCATTCAGCACTTGTTGGGGATTTCCAGCCTGTTTGTGTGGTGTTTTACAGCCGGGGGGGGTGATCTACGGCGCCTCCCTCCTCGCCGTGTCGCGGCGCCGGCCTCGACGCCACCCACTCGCTTGTCGTCGTCTTCGTCGAGGTCGAGGACGACTGTAAAAGACGGGGCTGTGTCGCCGGCTTCGAGCCACTCTTCCTCGCGTCTCTACGGCCCCTACTACCTATTTCCGAGCCTCATGGACCCGTTTCCAGCGAGGTTGCCTACCAAGAGTCCGTCCACCGCGTCTAACGGACATTTCTCTGACGAAAGCGGCTCGCTGCTGCTTGTGCCACTCACTGTCATCGGAGCTTGTCGCGCCGTCGTCGCCGTCGAGGCGGCGCAAATCGCGGCGAAATTGGGCGTTGGACGTGGTTTTGGACTGGACGACGAGTACAGCGACAAAATGTCTACACCCGTACTCTCAGCCTCGGCTAATAGTCCGGTTGTAGGGGCTCAAACTCGGGCCACTCTCTAAGAGAGAGAGAGAGAGAGAGGGAGAGAGAGAGGGAGAGGGTGGTAGCCTCGATGCTCCAGCGGCAACAGCAGCAGCTTCTGTTAATATCAGTGTGTGTGTGTGTGTGTGTGTGTGTGTGTGTGTGTGTGTGTGTGTGTGTGTGTGTGTGTGTGTGAGTGTGTGTGTGTGTGTGTGTTACTGTGTTACTGCAGGCTGAGACACGAACCGAGGCTACCAACCTGTGACACACACACTCGTTATTACACACACACACACACACACACACACACACACACACACACACACATACACACACACACAGGGGTTAAACGCTATAATGTAAATAAAAAGGTAAATCTCTCTAAAGTTTATAATAACCTGAATTAAAAACATTAATCATCATAACAAACATGTTAATGAGCTGTTTCTGCTCTAAAAACCTCAGAAATGATTTTTCCTTTTTGTTCATTTTGTTTTTAAAACTGGACAAATTTAAATTCACTCATTCAACCCTCCTGTTATCTGACACACACACACACAAATCTATCACACGCAGCTAATATAAAGTGTATTATAACCTACTTATTCTAAATAAATTTAATATTGTTAGATAGATATAATAAAGCAGTCGTTCCCAACCTTTTCTAAATCAGGGCCCACTTTTAAAGCTCAAAAACATTTGAGGTCCACCTCCAACCCAATACATACGACTATATACGTTTTTTTTAGAACCCCATTTGTAACAATGACCCAAAAAATAATTTTAAAAAATGTAATAAAACCCAAAATGTGATATCTGGTAGATAATGAAACAGATGTTAAGCTGAAAACGTAGAAACTTTTTGCCCAAATTATGACAACTTGTTACATTCTGGTACAATTATTATATTTTGGGTTTTACTTTATGCTTTTTCGTTACATTTCAGGCTCAGCACTCCGGTTACAGTTTTGACCATTTTTTGGAAATCTGGGATTTATTACATTTTTTTTCAATGACATTTCAGGTTGTTGTTATCAGGTCATGATATCTATAGAGGAATAACATGTCTTCTTAGGGGACTTTTTTCATATATTAAAATCAGAACTGTTTTAATTTCCTTTAAAACTTAACCCAGTTAAACATTTTGAATGTTATTATTTGTATCTTAATTTTTCTATTTGTACCTTGTATCTTTATATAATTACACTCCAATAAAATACTTGTTTGGAAATGATTTCGCGGCCCACTTGCTGGACCTTTGCGGCCCAGCAGGGGGCCACGGACCACAGGTTGGGAATCTCTGTAATAAAGGATTTAAAATAAATGAAATAAAACCAGTCAATAAAAGTGGGTTTAATAAAAAAAAAGATAAAACATGTAAACACCTGAAGTTAAATGATGATCTATATAAAAACTTTAAGATACTGGAAGAATGATTTTACAGTTAAATTCTGTTTTTAAAGCAGTAAAGCAGATTTAAATCTCTGAAAACTGATATTTGAACTTTAATGTCGTTAAAGTGAAACTTTCTAACATGTTTTTATTTCAGGTTCGACCAAATACTCGGACAAAGACAGTGGAGGGATGTTGGTCTGGTCCCCGTATCACAACATCATCGACTCAAAGTGTAAGAGCTGCTCAGGCGCAGTCCTCTATCAGGTCCTCATGTGTGTGGCTCTAACTCTGTGTGTGTGTGTGTGTGTGTGTTTGTGTGTGTGTGTGTGTGTGTGTGTGTGTGTGTGTGTGTGTGTGTGTGTCTCCTCAGTGGACGAGTACATCGCCATCGCCAAAGAGAAACACGGCTACAACGTGGAGCAGGTGAGAAACTTTGGAAAAACTTTTTACACGTGTAGAGAAAAACGCCGCAGTGTCTCTGTGAGCGTGGCGTTCAGGGCTCTGACGCCGTGGCGTGCTGCATTCACTGACCTGTTGCGTGCTGCATTCACTGACCTGTTGCATGCTGCGTTCACTGACCTGTGGCGTGCTGCGTTCACTGACCTGTTGCTGCCTTCACTGACCCGTGGCGTGCTGCGTTCACTGACCTGCTGCGTGCTGCGTTCACTGACCCGTGGCGTGCTGCGTTCACTGACCTGCTGCTGTGTTCACTGACCCGTGGCGTGCTGCGTTCACTGACCTGCTGCGTGCTGCGTTCACTGACCTGTTGCTGCGTTCACTGACCCGTGGCGTGCTGCCTTCACTGACCTGTTGCTGCGTTCACTGACCCGTGGCGTGCTGCGTTCACTGACCTGCTGCGTGCTGCGTTCACTGACCTGCTGCTGCGTTCACTGACCCGTGGCGTGCTGCGTTCACTGACCTGTTGCTGCGTTCACAGGCGTTGGGGATGCTCTTCTGGCACAAACACAACATCGAGAAATCTTTGGCCGATCTCCCGAACTTTACGCCGTTTCCTGACGAGTGGACGGTGGAGGACAAGGTTCTGTTCGAGCAGGCGTTTAGTTTCCACGGGAAGAGTTTCCACCGCATCCAGCAGATGGTGATGTGTGTGTGTGTGTGTGTGTGTGTGTGTGTGTGTGTGTGACACACACACACACACACACACACACACACACACACACACACACACACACACACACACACACACACACACACTATATTTGTGTGTGTGTGAGTATGACCAAAAGAATGTAATACCCCTGACATTGCACACGGTTGTACACAATTGGACGGGATTGCACACGATTGGACACGATTGGACAATTGGACGGGATTGGACACGATTGGACACGATTGGACGCGATTGGACACGATTGGACACGATTGGACACGATTGGACACACGATTGGACACGAAACCTGTGCTAACCTGTGCTAACCTGTGCTAACCTGCACTAACCTGCACTAACCTGTGCTAACTCGTCCTCAGCTGCCTGATAAATCCATCTCCAGTTTGGTGAAATATTATTACTCCTGGAAGAAAACTCGGTCCAGAACCAGCCTGATGGACCGACAGGCCCGGAAACTGGCCAACAGGAGCAACCAGGACGACAGGTACCATAGGTAGTTACAGACACATCTGAACCAGTAACAGAACCAGTACCATAGGTAGTTACAGACACACCTGAACCAGTAACAGAACCAGTACCATAGGTAGTTACAGACACACCTGAACCAGAACCTGAACCAGTACCATAGGTAGTTACAGACACACCTGAACCAGTAACAGAACCAGTACCATAGGTAGTTACAGACACACCTGAACCAGAACCTGAACCAGTACCATAGGTAGTTACAGACACACCTGAACCAGAACCAGAACCAGTACCATAGGTAGTTACAGACACACCTGAACCAGAACCAGTACCATAGGTAGTTACAGACACACCTGAACCAGTACCATAGGTAGTTACAGACACACCTGAACCAGAACCATAGGTAGTTACAGACACACCTGAACCAGCACCACAGGTAGTTACAGCTCCTGTAAAAAATAAATTTAAAAAAATAATAAATTTTACCCTGAAACTTTTTTTTTTCTCCAGCTGCTGTAAACGAACATCATTTCCCAGAATGCATTTCTCAGGGTTAACGGCGGTTGAAGCTGAACTTTGTCTCGTTTTGTTGCCGTAGTGACGAGGAGATGGAGGAGGCCAATCCCATCGAAGCCAACGACAGCGACTACGACCCCAACAAGGAAACCAAGAAAGAGGTGAGGACGCAGAGTCCTGTTACCGTGGCAACTGTCGCTTTAATCACTTTAATCACTTTTATCACTTTAATCACTTTAATCACTTTTATCACTTTAATCACTTTAATCACTTTTATCACTTTAATCACTTTTATCACTTTAATCACTTTAATCACTTTTATCACTTTAATCACTTTTATCACTTTAATCACTTTAATCACTTTTATCACTTTAATCACTTTAATCACTTTAATCACTTTAATCACTTTTATCACTTTAATCACTTTAATCACTTTTATCACTTTAATCACTTTAATCACTTTAATCACTTTTATCACTTTAATCACTTTAATCACTTTTATCACTTTAATCACTTTAATCACTTTTATCACTTTAATCACTTTAATCACTTTAATCACTTTTATCTGGATAAATTCAGCCTAAACTCTGACTTAAGGACAAACAGAGGTTTCTTGTAGAGTTCTTACCTGTGGAACAGGTGTTTCTTGTAGAGTTCTTACCTGTGGAACCGTCTCGTGTGTCAGAACCAGGTGGAGCCGGTCGTCCCGGGCTCAAAGATGGCGTTGGGTCGGCGGGAGCATCAGACGCTGCAGCACCGTCACCACCAGCGTTCGCGCTGTCGCCCGCCCAAAGGCATGTACCTGACCCAGGAGGACGTGGTGGCTGTTTCCTGCAGCGCCAGCGCCGCCAACACGCTGCTGCGGCAGCTGGACATGGAGCTGGTGTCCCTCAAGAGACAGGTAGGGGGCGCCGTATTCATAGTTGTATCTTCAAATCAAATACGGTGTTTTTTTTAATTAAGAGTGATTTATTGATTGATGAGGAACCTGAAAATAATCACAACTTAAATCACAACAGCGACATTAGGAGAAATAATCAGAATTAGATTATTTTTTAACAATCGTTGAGCTCTGCATGAAAGTTTCTGTGAGGAAAACGAACGTTAACGAGCGATTGTGATTGGTTCCTCAGGTGCAGAACGCCAAACAGATGAACAGTGGACTGAAACACATGCTGGAGGCTGGGATCGAGGATTTCAGGCTGCCCGAGGTAAGAACACGCTACAAACACGCTAAAAACAGCCTAAAAACACGCTAAAAACACGCTAAGAACAGGCTAAAAACAGGCTAAGAACATGCTAAGAACAGGCTAAAAACACGCTAAAAACATGCTAAGAACAGGCTAAAAACACGCTAAGAACACGCTAAAAACATGTTTATAAAATGATGTTTTCTCTGAGGTAAAGTCGTGACGGTAAAAGAATAAAAACACGTTACTAAAACGTTATTTCCGTGCAGAGTAACCAGAAGGTGAACGCTCGCTGGACGACAGACGAGCAGCTCTTGGCCGTTCAAGGTGAGTCCACAAACCTTTACACTTTACTCACCTGTTCTCCCGGGGCATTGTGGGTAAACAGGAGACGCCGCAGGACGTCCACACTCCTTTATGCCGTTTCTGAAGGTCCGGTAGCGGCTGCACTAGCCCTTGTTCTGCCACCCTGTCCACTTCTTGAAGAAGCACTTGATGTCTGCGTCCAAGTTGGACCTGCTCCAAGACGTCCTCACCCTCCGGCTCGTCCCCTGGTCCCGGGGGTTGCCCCTGTCGCGGTGGAGAGGAGAGGAGGGCAAGAACAGCGCCACGCCGTCAGGGAAGAGCACGGACGAGGAGGACGAGGAGGTGAGGGGGGGGGGCACAGCTCTGATTAACCTGTTAACAAGATCAAAGATTTTAGTCAGGGTTAAAACATTTGCTTCACTTTAACGTTTAAAATGTTTGTTTTTTTGCTGTTTTGGTCTAAATAGATCTAAAGGCTAAAACAGGAGTGTTGCTGTAACTCACTTTAAACAGATTTTCCTTCTTGGCTCTTATGAACTTGTCCGAATTTCCTCTTTAAGAAAAACAACAATAAAAATCACTGTGAACTTTTTTATAAACTTATTTGAACTTTGCTTCTTCATTTGATCTTTATCAGCCACTGTAGAATTTCTAATGTTTTTTTTTTTTAAATAAACTAGTTTTTATTACTCTGATTATTAAATAGTGAACTGTAAAAGTCTGTTTTAGACGCCTCACAGTGATGTCATACTGACCCCGCCCCCTCTCTCTCTCTCCAGGGTCAGGTGACGTCCTCAGTTGCGTCTCCTGCTGCCTCCACCTCCTCCTCCGCTCAGGTCCCAGTCACATCCAGCACCTCCTCCTCCTCCTCCTCCTCCTCCTCCTCCTCCCTGCACCAGCCCCCCCCCC
>RPOG01005941.1:14125-27694 GCA_008086565.1 Thalassoma bifasciatum
ATGTATTTAATAGGTTAAAACCCAGATTTCTAGCATTCAGGCCAGTCAAAGTACATTTAAAAGCAAGTAAATACTGTATAAAATAAGTTCAAACCCAGATTTCTAGCATTGAGGCCATTTAAAGTACATTAATAACCAAGTTTAGATGAAATAAAATGAGTTCAAATCCAGATCTTAACATTAAAACCAGTTGAAGTACATATAAAACCTGTTTAGACTGTATTGAATAGGTTTAAACCCAGATTTCTAGCATTGAGGCCAGTCAAAGTGCCTACAAAACCAAGTTAAGATGAAATAAAAAAATTTTAATCCCTGATTTCTAGCAGCGAGGCCAGTCAAAGTGCATTTAAACCAATTTTAGACTTGATGAAACAAGTTAAAACCCAGATTTCTAGCATTGAGGCCAGTCAAAGTACATTTAAAAGCAAGTAAATACTGTATAAAATTAGTTCAAACCCAGATTTCTAGCATTGAGGCCAGTAAAAGTGCATTTATAAGCAAGTAAATACTGTATAAACCAAGTGAAAACCCAGATTTCTAGCTTTGAGACCAGTCAAAGTACATTTTAAACGCTGTTTAGACTGTATTAAATAGGTTAAAACCCAGATTTCTAGCATTCAGGCCAGTCAAAGTACATTTGAAAGCAAGTAAATACTGTATAAAATAAGTTCAAACCCAGATTTATTGCATTGAGGCCATTGAAAGTGCGTTTTAAACCAAGTTTAGATGAAATAAAATGAGTTCAAATCCAGATCTTAACATTAAAACCAGTTGAAGTACATATAAAACCCTGTTTAGACTGTATAAAATAAGCAAAAACCCAGATTTCTAGCATTGAGGCCAGTCAAAGTGCATTTAAAAGCAAGTAAATACTGTATAAAACAAGTTAAAACCCAGATTTCTAGCATTGAGGCCGGTCAAAGTGCATTTATAACCAAGTTTATAATGTATTTAATAGGTTTAAACCCAGATTTCTAGCATTAAGGCCAGTCAAAGTGCATTTATTACCGAGTTTATAATGTATTTAATAGGTTTAAACCAAGATTTCTAGCATTCAGGCCAGTCAAAGTACATTTTCAAACCTGTTTAGACTGTAGAAAATAAGTTAAAACCCAGATTTCTAGCTTTGAAGTTAGTCAAAGTACATTTATAAGCAAGTTTGGACTGTATAAAATAACTTAAAACCCAGATTTCTAGCATTGAGGCCAGTCAAAGTACATTTTAAACGCTGTTTAGACTGTATAAAATAACTTAAAACCCAGATTTCTAGCATTGAGGCCATTTAAAGTACATTTTAAACGCTGTTTTGACTGTATAAAATAGGTTAAAACCCAGATTTCTAGCATTCAGCCCAGTCAAAGTAAACTCAAAAGCAAGTAAATACTGTATAAAATAAGTTCAAACCCAGATTTCTAGCATTGAGGCCATTTAAAGTTCATTTAAAACCAAGTTTAGATGAAATAAAATGAGTTGAAACCCAGATTTTTAGCATTGAAACCAATCAAAGTACATTTTAAACCCTGTTTAGACTGTATAAAATAAGCTCAAACCTAGATTTCTAGCATTGAGGCCAGTCAAAGTGCATTTATAAGCAAGTAAATACTGTATAAACCAAGTGAAAACCCAGATTTCTAGCTTTGAGACCAGTCAAAGTACATTTTAAACCCTGTTTAGACTGTAAAAAACAAGTTAAAACCCAGATTTCTAGCCTTCAGGCCAGTCAAAGTGCATTTATTACCGAGTTTACAATGTATTCAATAGGTTTTAACCCAGATTTCTAGCATTGAGGCCAGTCAAAGTACATTTTAAACCCTGTTTAGACTGTATAAAATAAGTTAAAACCCAGATTTCTAGCATTCAGGCCAGTCAAAGTACATTTAAAAGCAAGTAAATACTGTATAAAATAAGTTCAAACCCAGATTTCTAGCATTGAGGCCATTTAAAGTACATTTATAACCAAGTTTAGATGAAATAAAATGAGTTCAAATCCAGATCTTAACATTAAAACCAGTTGAAGTACATATAAAACCCTGTTTAGACTGTATAAAATAAGCAAAAACCCAGATTTCTAGCATTGAGGCCAGTCAAAGTGCATTTATAACCAAGTTTATAATGTATTTAATAGGTCTAAACCCAGATTTCTAGCATTGAGGCCAGTCAAAGTGCATTTTAAACCAAGTTTAAATGAAATAAAACAAATTTAAACCCAGATTTCTAGCATTGAGGCCAGTCAAAGTGCATTTATTACTGAGTTTATAATGTATTTAATAGGTTTAAACCAAGATTTCTAGCATTCAGGCCAGTCAAAGTACATTTTCAAACCTGTTTAGACTGTAGAAAATGAGTTAAAACCCAGATTTCTAGCTTTGAAGTTAGTCAAAGTACATTTATAAGCAAATTTGGACTGTATAAAATAACTTAAAACCCAGATTTCTAGCATTGAGGCCAGTCAAATTACATTTTAAACGCTGTTTAGACTGTATAAAATAGGTTAAAACCCAGATATCTAGCATTCAGGCCAGTCAAAGTGCATTTAAAACCAAGTTTAGATGTAATAAAATGAGTTCAAACCCAGATTTCTAGCATTGAGGCCAGTCAAAGTACATTTTAAACGCTGTTTAGACTGTATAAAATAGGATAAAACCCAGATTTCTAGCATTGAGGCCATTTAAAGTCGGTTTAAAACGCTGTTTAGACTGTATAAAATAGGTTAAAACCCAGATTTCTAGCATTCAGCCCAGTCAAAGTAAACTTAAAAGCAAGTAAATACTGTATAAAATAAGTTCAAACCCAGATTTCTAGCATTGAGGCCATTTAAAGTACATTTATAACCAAGTTTAGATGAAATAAAATGAGTTGTAACCCAGATTTTTAGCATTGAAACCAATCAAAGTACATTTTTAACCCTGTTTAGACTGTATAAAATAAGCTAAAACCTAGATTTCTAGCATTGAGGCCAGTCAAAGTAAACTTAAAAGCAAGTAAATACTGTATAAAATAAGTTCAAACCCAGATTTCTAGCATTGAGGCCATTTAAAGTACATTTATAACCAAGTTTAGATGAAATAAAATGAGTTGTAACCCAGATTTTTAGCATTGAAACCAATCAAAGTACATTTTTAACCCTGTTTAGACTGTATAAAATAAGCTAAAACCTAGATTTCTAGCATTGAGGCCAGTAAAAGTGCATTTATAAGCAAGTAAATACTGTATAAACCAAGTGAAAACCCAGATTTCTAGCTTTGAGACCAGTCAAAGTACATTTTAAACCCTGTTTAGACTGTATAAAATAGGTTAAATCCCAGATTTCTAGCATTGAGGCCAGTCAAAGTACATTTCAAACCCTGTTTAGACTGTATGAAATAAGTTAAAACCCAGATTTCTAGCTTTGAAGTTAGTCAAAGTTCATTTATAAGCAAGTTTGGACTGTATAAAATAAGTTAAAACCCAGATTTCTAGCTTTGAGACCAGTCAAAGTACATTTTAAACCCTGTTTAGACTGTAGTTAATAGGTTAAAACCCAGATTTCTAGCCTTCAGGCTAGTCAAGGTGCATTTAAAACCAAGTAAAGATGTAATAAAATGAGTTCAAACCCAGATTTCTAGCATTGAGGCCATTTAAAGTACATTTTAAACGCTGTTTAGACTGTATAAAATAGGTTAAAACCCAGATATCTAGCATTCAGCCCAGTCAAAGTAAACTAAAAAGCAAGTAAATACTGTATAAAATAAGTTCAAACCCAGATTTCTAGCATTGAGGCCATTTAAAGTACATTTATAACCAAGTTTAGATGAAATAAAATGAGTTGTAACCCAGATTTTTAGCATTGAAACCAATCAAAGTACATTTTTAACCCTGTTTAGACTGTATAAAATAAGCTAAAACCTAGATTTCTAGCATTGAGGCCAGTAAAAGTGCATTTATAAGCAAGTAAATACTGTATAAACCAAGTGAAAACCCAGATTTCTAGCTTTGAGACCAGTCAAAGTACATTTTAAACCCTGTTTAGACTGTATAAAATAAGTTAAAACCCAGATTTCTAGCTTTGAAGTTAGTCAAAGTACATTTATAAGCAAGTTCAGACTGTAGAAAATAGGTTAAATCCCAGATTTCTAGCATTGAGGCCAGTCAAAGTACATTTCAAACCCTGTTTAGACTGTATGAAATAAGTTAAAACCCAGATTTCTAGCTTTGAAGTTAGTCAAAGTTCATTTATAAGCAAGTTTGGACTGTATAAAATAAGTTAAAACCCAGATTTCTAGCATTCAGGCCAGTCAAAGTACATTTTAAACCCTGTTTAGACTGTAGTTAATAGGTTAAAACCCAGATTTCTAGCCTTCAGGCTAGTCAAGGTGCATTTAAAACCAAGTTAAGATGTAATAAAATGAGTTCAAACCCAGATTTCTAGCATTGAGGCCAGTCAAAGTACATTTTAAAACCTGTTTAGACTGTAGTTAATAGGATAAAACCCAGATTTCTATCATTCAGGCCAGTCAAGGTGCATTTGAAACCAAGTTAACATGTAATTAAATAAGTTCAAACCCAGATTTCTAGCATTGAGGCCAGAAAAAGTACATTTTGCACGCCGTTTAGACTGTATAAAATAAGTGAAAACCCAGATTTCTAGCATTGTGGTGAGTCAAAGTACATTTATAACCAAGTTTAGACTGTATACAATCAGCTAAAACCCAGATTTTAAGCATTAAAACCAGTCAAAGTACATTAAAAACCCTGTTTAGACTGTATAAAATAAGCTAAAACCCAGATTTCCAGCATAAAGGCCAGTCAAAGTACATGTATGAGCAGGTTGATTCTGTATAACATAGGATAAAACACAGAGTTCTAGCATTCAGGCCAGTCAAAGTACATTCATAAACTAGTTTAGACTGCTTAAAATAAGTTAAAACCCAAATTTCTAGCATTATAAACAGTCAAAGTGCATTTAAAACCAAGTTTCGACTGTATAAAATAGGTTAAAACCCAGATTTCTAGTATTGAAGACACTCAAAGTACATTTAAAACCAAGTTTAGATGAAATAAAATGAGTTCAGACCCAGATGTCTGGCATTAAAACCAGTCAAGGTACATTTTAAACCCTGTTTTGACTGTATATTAAAGGTAAACATCCAGATTTCTAGCAATGAGGTCAGTCAAAGTGCATTTAAAACCAAGTTTAGATGCAATAAAACTAGTTATATCCCAGATTTCTAGCCTTAAAACCAGTCAAAGTACATTCAAAAGCAAGTAAATACTGTATAAAATAAGTTCAAACCCAGATTTCTAGCCTTGAGGCCATTTAAAGTACATTTATAACCAAGTTTAGATGAAATAAAACGAGTTATATCCCAGATTTCTAGCCTTAAGGCCAGTCAAGGTGCATTTAAAACCAAGTATAAATGCTGTATAAATTGAGTTAAAACCCAGATTTCTAGCATTAAGGCAAGTCAAAGTACATTCATAAGCAAGTAAATACTGTATAAAATAAGTTAAAACCCAGATTTCTAGCATTCAGGCCAGTCAAAGTACATTTTACAAGCTGTTTAGACTGTAGAAAATAGGTTAAAACCCAGATAACTAGCATTCAGGCCAGTCAAGGTGCATTTAAAACCAAGTTTAGATGTAATTAAATGAGTTCAAACCCAGATTTCTAGCATTGAGGCAAGTCAAAGTACATTTTAAACGCTGTTTAGACTGTATAAAATAGGATAAAACCTAGATTTCTAGCATTCAGGCCAGTCAAAGTACATTTTAAACCCTGTTTAGACTGTAGAAAATAGGTTAAAACCCAGATATCTAGCATTCAGGCCAGTCAAGGTGCATTTAAAACCAAGTTTAGATGTAATAAAATGAGTTAAAACCCAGATTTCTAGCATTGAGGCCAGTCAAAGTACATTTTAAACGCTGTTTAGACTGTATAAAATAGGATAAAACCTAGATTTCTAGCATTCAGGCCAGTCAAAGTACATTTTACAAGCTGTTATGACTGTATAAAATAGGTTTAAACCCAGATTTCTAGTATTCAGGCCAGTCAAAGTAAACTTAAAAGCAAGTAAATACTGTATAAAATAAGTTCAAACCCAGATTTCTAGCATTGAGGCCATTTAAAGTACATTTATGAACAAGTTTAGATGAAATTAAATGAGTTCAAACCCAGATTTTTAGCATTAAAACCAATCAAAGTACATTTTAAACCCTGTTTAGACTGTATAATATAAGCTAAAACCCAGATTTCTAGAATTGAGGCCAGTCAAAGTGCATTTAAAAGCAAGTAAATACTGTATAAAATAAGTTAAAACCCAGATTTCTAGTATTGAGGCCAGGAAAAGTGCATTTATAAGCAAGTTTAGACTGTATAAAACAAGTTAAAACCCAGATTTCTTGCATTGAGGCCAGTAAAAGTGCATTTAAAAGCAAGTTAATACTGTATAAAACAAGTGAAAACTCAGATTTCTAGCTTTGAGGCCAGTAAAGGTGCATTTATAACCAAGTTTATAATGTATTTGATAGGTTAAAACCCAGATTTCTAGCATTCAGGACAGTCAAAGTGAATTTTAAACCAAGTTTAGATGAAATAAAAAAAGTTTAAACCCAGATTTCTAGCATTGAGGCCAGTCAAAGTGCATTTATTACCAAGTTTATAATGTATTTAATAGGTTTAAACCAAGATTTCTAGCATTCAGGCCAGTAAAAGTACATTTTCAACCCTGTTTAGACTGTAGAAAATAAGTTAAAACCCAGATTTCTAGCTTTGAAGTTAGTCAAAGTACATTTATAAGCAAGTTTATATAGTATAAAATAAGTTAAAACCCAGATTTCTAGCATTGAGGCCAGTCAAAGTACATTTTAAACCCTGTTTAGACTGTAGAAAATAGGTTAAAACCCAGATTTCTAGCATTCAGGCCAGTAAAGGTGCATTTTAAACCAAGTTTAGATGANAAGTTTAAACCCAGATTTCTAGCATTGAGGCCAGTCAAAGTGCATTTATTACCAAGTTTATAATGTATTTAATAGGTTTAAACCAAGATTTCTAGCATTCAGGCCAGTAAAAGTACATTTTCAACCCTGTTTAGACTGTAGAAAATAAGTTAAAACCCAGATTTCTAGCTTTGAAGTTAGTCAAAGTACATTTATAAGCAAGTTTATATAGTATAAAATAAGTTAAAACCCAGATTTCTAGCATTGAGGCCAGTCAAAGTACATTTTAAACCCTGTTTAGACTGTAGAAAATAGGTTAAAACCCAGATTTCTAGCATTCAGGCCAGTAAAGGTGCATTTTAAACCAAGTTTAGATGAAATTAAACAAGTTTAAACCCAGATTTCTAGCATTGAGGCCAGTCAAAGTGCATTTATTACCAAGTTTATAATGTATTTAATAGGTTTAAACCAAGATTTCTAGCATTCAGGCCAGTAAAAGTACATTTTCAACCCTGTTTAGACTGTAGAAAATAAGTTAAAACCCAGATTTCTAGCTTTGAAGTTAGTCAAAGTACATTTATAAGCAAGTTTATATAGTATAAAATAAGTTAAAACCCAGATTTCTAGCATTGAGGCCAGTCAAGGTGCATTTTAAACCCTGTTTAGACTGTAGAAAATAGGTTAAAACCCAGATTTCTAGCATTCAGGCCAGTAAAGGTGCATTTTAAACCAAGTTTAGATGAAATAAAACAAGTTTAAACCCAGATTTCTAGCATTGAGGCCAGTCAAAGTGCATTTATTACCAAGTTTATAATGTATTTAATAGGTTTAAACCAAGATTTCTAGCATTCAGACCAGTAAAAGTACATTTTCAACCCTGTTTAGACTGTAGAAAATAAGTTAAAACCCAGATTTCTAGCTTTGAAGTTAGTCAAAGTACATTTATAAGCAAGTTTATATAGTATAAAATAAGTTAAAACCCAGATTTCTAGCATTGAGGCCAGTCAAAGTACATTTTAAAAGCTGTTTAGACTGTAGAAAATAGGATAAAACCCAGATTTCTAGCATTCAGGCCAGTCAAAGTACATTTTAAACCCTGTTTAGACTGTATAAAATAAGTTAAAACCCAGATTTCTAGCTTTGAAGTTAGTCAAAATTCAATATATAAGCAAGTTCAGACTGTATAAAATAAGTTAAAACCCAGATTTCTAGCATTCAGGACAGTCAAAGTACATTCATAAACTTGTTAAGACTGTAGAAAATAGGTTAAATCCCAGATTTCTAGCATTCAGGCCAGTCAAAGTACATTCTAAACCCTGTTTAGACTGTATAAAATAAGTTAAAACACAGATTTCTAGCTTTGAAGTTAGTCAAAGTACATTTTAAACCCTGTTTAGACTGTAGAAAATAGGTTAAATCCCAGATTTCTAGCATTCAGGCCAGTCAAAGTACATTTTGAACCCTGTTTAGACTGTATAAAATAAGTTAAAACCCAGATTTCTAGCTTTGAAGTTAGTCAAAGTACATTTAAAACCAAGTTAAGATGTAATAAAATGAGTTCAAACCCAGTTTTCTAGCATTGAGGCCAGTCAATGTACATTTTAAACCCTGTTTAGACTGTAGAAAATAAGCTAAAACCCAGAGTTCTAGCATTCAGGCCAGTCAAAGTACATTCATAAACTAGTTTAGACTGCATAAAATAAGTTAAAACCCAAATTTCTAGCATTATAACCAGTCAAAGTGCATTTAAAACCAAGTTTGGACTGTATAAAATAAGTTAAAACCCAGATTTCTAGTATTGAAGACAGTCAAAGTGCATTTAAAACCAAGTTTAGAACAAATAAAAATAGTTATATCCCAGATTTCTAGCCTTAAAACCAGTCAAAGTACATTCATAAGCAAGTTTAGACTGTATAAAACAAGTCAAAACCCAGATTTCTAGTATTGAGGCAAGTCAAAGTGCATTTATAAGCAAGTTTAGACTGTATAAAATGAGTTAAAACCCAGATTTCTAGCATTAAGGCCAGTCAAGGTGCATTTAAACCAAGTAAATGCTGTATAAATTAAGTTAAAACCCAGATTTCTAGCATTGAGTTTAGTCAAAGTACATTCATAACCAAGTTTAAATTAAATAAAATAAGTTAAAACCCAGGCTTCTAGTATTGAGGCCAGTCAAAGTGCATTTATAACCAAGTATAGACTGTATAAAGTGGCTTAAAACCCAGATTTCTAGCATTGAGGCCAGTCAAAGTGCATTTAAAACCAAATTAAGACTGTATTAAATAGATAAAAACCCAGATTTCTAGCATTGAGGCCAGTCAAAGTGCATTTAAAACCAAGTTTAGATGAAATAAAATGAGTACAGACCCAGATTTCTAGCATTGAGGCCAGTCAAAGTATTTATACAGCATATTTATAACCAAGTTTTTGTAACCCCCATAAAAGTACAGCTTTGGTTTTAAAGATGTATCTAAACAATATTTCAGGAACGTCTCTATTTGTGAGATAGTGAAATTTGCATTATCTGTAATTTAACTGTTGTGGTTCAAAGTAGCCACTAGATGGCACTTGATTTATGCACCATGCAGTGAAATTCAGTAGACCTCCGCATTGCATGCTGGGATTAGCGCACTGATGCTATCTCTGAAGCTAGTGAAAACAATGATACAGCCATGAGCGTAGTTAACGGTTGAGTGCCAAACCAAGTTTAGATGAAATAAAACAAGTAAAAACCCAGATTTCTAGCATTCAGGCCAGTCGAAGTGGATTTATAATCAAGTTTAGACTGTATAAAATAGGTTTAAACCCAGATTTCTAGCTTTGAGGCCAGTCAAAGTGCCTATAAAACCAAGTTAAGATGAAATAAAACAATTTTAATCCCTGATTTCTAGCATTGAGGCCAGTCAAAGTGCATTTAAGCCAATTTTAGACTTGATGAAACAAGTTAAAACCCAGATTTCTAGCATTGAGGCCAGTCAAAGATCATTTATAAGCAAGTTTAGACTGTATAAAATAAGTTAAAACCCAGATTTCTAGCATTAAAACCAGTCAAAGTACATATAAAACCCTGTTTAGACTGTATAAAATAAGTCAAAAACCAGATTTCTAGCATTAAGGCCAGTCAAAGTGCATTTTAAACCAAGTTTAGATGATATAAAATGGGTTAAATCCCAGATTTATAACATTAAAATCAGTCAAAGTGCATTTCTTAACAAAGTTTTTACTGTTTAAAACAAGTTTAATCCCAGATTTCTAGCATTAAAACCAGTCAGAGTACATTTAAAACCAAGTTTAGACTGTATCAAATAAGTTTAATGCCAGATTTCTCGTATTGAGGCCAGTCAAAGTACATTTTAAACCCTGTTTAGACTGTATAAAATAGGTTTTAACCCAGATTTCTCGCATTGAGGCCAGTCAAAGTACATTTCGAAGCAAGAAAATACTGTATAAAATAGGTTAAATCCCAGATTTCAACAAGGAGGCAAGTCAAAGTGCATTTAAAACCAAGTTTAGATGAAATAAAACAAGTTAAATCCGAGATTTCTAGCATTAAAACCAGTCAAAGTACATTCATGAGCAAGTTTTTGCTTGACTGTATTCAACAAGTTAAAACCAAGATTTATAGCATTCAGGCCAGGCAAAGTGCATTTATAAGCATGTTTAGACTGTATAAAATAAGTTAAAACCCATATTTCTAGCATTCACGCCAGTCAAAGTACATTTTAAACCCTGTTTAGACTTTAGAAAATAAGCTAAAACCCAGATTTGTAGCATTGAGGCCAGTCAAAGTACATTTATGAGCAAGTTTAGACTGTATAAAATAAGTTAAAACCCAGGTTTCTAGCATTCATGCAAGTCAAAGTACATTTTAAACCCTGTTTAGACTGTAGAAAATAGGTTAAAACCAAGATTTCAAGCATTCAGGCCAGTAAAAGTACATTTTAAAAAATGTTAAGACTGTATAAAATAGGTTAAAACCCAGAATTCTAGCATTCAGGCCAGTCAAAGTACATTTAAAAGCAAGTAAATACTGTATAAAATAAGTTCAAACCCAGATTTCTGGCATTGAGGCCATTTAAGGTACATTTATAACCAAGTTTAGATGAAAGAAAATGAGTTCAAACCCAGGTTTTAACATTAAAACCAGTCAAAGTACATTTACAACCCTGTTTAGACTGTATAAAATAAGCTAAAACCAAGATTTCTTGCATTGAGGCCAGTAAAAGTGCATTAAAAAGCAAGTAAATACTGTATAAAACAAGTGAAGACCCAGATTTCTAGCTTTGAGGCCAGTCAAAGTGCATTTTAAACCAAGTTTATAATGTATTTCATAGGTTTAAACCCAGATTTCTAGCATTAAGGCCAGTCAAAGTGCATTTTAAACCAAGTTTAGATGAAATAAAACAAGTTTGCACCCAGATTTCTAGCATTGAGGCCATTCAAAGTGCATTTATTACCAAGTTTATAATGTATTTAATAGGTTTAAACCAAGATTTCTAGCATTCAGGCCAGTCAAAGTACATTTTCAACCCTGTTTAGACTGTATAAAATAAGTTAAAACCCAGATTTATGGCTTTGAAGTTAGTCAAAGTACATTTATAAGCAAGTTTATACAGTATAAAATAAGTTAAAACCCAGATTTCTAGCATTGAGGCCAGTCAAAGTACATTTTACAAGCTGTTTAGACTGTAGAAAATAGGTTAAAACCCAGATATCTAGCATTCAGGCCAGTCAAGGTGCATTTAAAACCAAGTTTAGATGTAATAAAATGAGTTCAAACCCAGATTTCTAGCATTGAGGCCAGTCAAAGTACATATTAAACGCTGTTTAGACTGTATAAAATAGGTTCAAACCCAGATTTCTAGCATTCAGGGCAGTCAAAGTAAATTTTAAAAATTAGTAAATACTGTATAAAATAAGTTCAAACCCAGATTTCTAGCATTGAGGCCATTTAAAGTACATTTAAAACCAAGTTTAGATGTAATAAAATAAGTTCAAACCCAGATTTCTAGCATTTAGGCCAGACATGGTGCATTTAAAACCAAGTTTTGATGTCATTAAATGAGTTCAAACCCAGATTTCTAGCATTGAGGCCAGTCAAAGTACGTATTTAACGCTGTTTAGACTGTATAAAATAGGTTAAAACCCAGATTGCTAGCATTCAGGGCAGTCAAAGTAAACTTAAAAGCAAGTAAATACTGTATAAAATAATTTCAAACCCAGATTTCTAGCATTGAGGCCATTTAAAGTACATTTATGAACAAGTTTAGATGAAATAAAATGAGTTCAAACCCAGATTTCTAGCATTGAGGCCAGTCAAAGTACATTTTAACGCTGTTTAGACTGTATAAAATAGGATAAAACCCAGATTTCTAGCATTCAGGCCAGTCAAAGTACATTTTGAACGCTGTTTAGACTGTATAAAATAGGTTCAAAACCAGATTTCTAGCATTGAGGCCAGTCAAAGTAAACTTAAAAGCAAGTTAATACTGTATAAAATAGGATCAAACCCAGACTTCTAGCATTGAGGCCATTTAAAGTACATTATAACCAAGTTTAGATGAAATAAAATGAGTTCAAACCCAAATTTTTAGCATTAAAACCAATCAAAGTACATTTTAAACCCTGTTTAGACTGTAGAAAATAAGCTAAAACCCAGATTTCTTGCATTCAGGCCAGTCAAAGTACATTCATAAACTAGTTTAGACTGCATAAAATAAGTTAAAACCCAAATTTCTAGCATTATAACCAGTCAAAGTGCATTTAAAACCCTGTTTAGACTGTATAAAATAAGTTAAAACCCNATAAAATAAGTTAAAACCCAAATTTCTAGCATTAAGGCCAGTCAAAGTGCATTTAAAACCAAGTTTAGATGAAATAAAACAAGTTTAAACCCAGATTTCTAGCATTGAGGCCAGTCAAAGTGCATTTATTACCAAGTTTATAATGTATTTAATAGGTTTAAACAAAGATTTCTAGCATTCAGGCCAGTCAAAGTACATTTTCAACCCTTTTTAGACGTAGAAAATAAGTTAAAACCCAGATTTCTCGCTTTGAAGTTAGTCAAAGTACATTTATAAGCAAGTTTATACTGTATAAAATAAGTTAAAACCCAGATTTCTAGCATTGAGGCCAGTCAAATTACATTTTAAACCCTGTTTAGACTGTAGAAAATAGGTTAAAACCCAGATATCTAGCATTCAGGCCAGTCAAGGTGCATTTAAAACCAAGTTAAGATGTAATAAAATAAGTTCAAACCCAGATTTCTAGCATTCAGGCCCGTCAAAGTAAACTTAAAAGCAAGTAAATACTGTATAAAATAAGTTCAAACCCAGATTTCTAGCATTGAGGCCATTTAAAGTACATTTATGAACAAGTTTAGATGAAATAAAATGAGTTCAAACCCAGATTTTTAGCATTAAATCCAATCAAAGTACATTTTAAACCCTGTTTAGACTGTATGAAATAAGCTAAAACCCAGATTTCTAGCATTGAGGCCAGTCAAAGTGCATTTTAAACCAAGTTAATACTGTATAAAAAAAGTGAAAACCCAGATTTCTAGCATTGAGGCCAGTCAAAGTGCATTTATTACAAAGTTTATAATGTATTTAATAGGTTTAAACCAAGATTTCTAGCATTCAGGCCAGTAAAAGT
>RPOG01005942.1:0-27686 GCA_008086565.1 Thalassoma bifasciatum
AGAGCTCTTTGTCTCCAAGTTTTGTGCTCTGCAATATGACGTCCATTCCTTTTTTTCCACTTTCCTTTTTTTCCAAATGTCAGGCCTCCGGGTTGGGTTGTAATACTCATGAGTTATATCCAACTAATAGAGAACTCTGCCCCTCAAAACTTCACACACGTCCCTCCAAGCATGAGGTCTGCTCTGTCAGGAGAGAGTGTGTGGGTTTGTGGGTGGGGGATAAATCTTGAGATGCTGGACATTACTTGGGAAACAACACAGGAACTATGTTGAACAGTTTTCTTCATCCTGTCGAGTGCTGCTCATTTGGGTTTCCACCAATCATCACCAAACCCCCTACACTTGTTTGTGATAAATTTCCAGACTTCCCCCTGCTGTCTCAAGTTGCCTCATCTTGGCGTCACTCTGAGATTGTTTGGGGAGAACAACTCAGTTGGAGTTGTGGAGAAAATTTGGCTGTTTTTGCTGAAGCTCATGTCAAAATTATTGTTAGAATTGTTGAGGTGGGGGTGTCAAAACAACTCCAGTAAGCAACGTTTCTGCAGTTACAATTTCTTCATGCTATTTTCCAATCAAACTGGATGTGGATTGTTGCAATTTTTTCGGATAAGTTTCTCAAAGTATTAAGATGGTAACTAGTTCTCCATGCTTAACCTGGAATTAAAGGACTCTATGTTTTTTCTGCACCATCTGGAACAATTGAAAAACAGTTCTGTTGAAAAAATAAGGAGAAAAAATAATGACAATAATGAAAGTAAAATACAATAGGCAGACGGCTAAGTCTGGCCCTTACGCGATACATGATACATGATAAGTCAATCACAGTGCATATAAGCATTTCCATACACTTGGACATTCTCTGCTTGGACGCCCATTGAAATGTATTGCAGAAAGGTAGCTTTTGTTTGCTTTTATGAGTTTTTTATTAGATATCCTGAGAGGCTGGGCGACATAATGTGTTTTTAACCCTTTCCTAAGCCACATCTGAACCGAGAAAAGAGACATCTGTGGCTAAAGTTGTGCACCAGACCTTATTGTTATCAGGTCAATGTGTATAATGCAGATAATTTCTACATATGTTCGAAGGATGGTCAATATCACATGTGGGGGAAGATGTTGCCACTTTGCTGGAGAGCAATATAAAGTTTTCTTTAACATCTTTAACATCAGCTAAAGTCTGTTTTGTTCTAGTTTTTGTACTTAGGTGATGATTCATCATTGTTAGCTGTTGTCCAAAGGGCTCTGGTTAAACTAACATTAACATCTGGACTAATTTATCTGTAATAGATGGATTAAAGTTTGGCGAATGTTATGCTAAATGATTCAATGTAAATACTGTAGCACCAAACTGACATTCAGACACTTTTGTTAAAGACAGTAAAATGCTGTCATATTTTTTTCATATTCTGAGCCAAAAACCTGATTATGACATCATCAAGATGCGGTTTACCACCTTTGCATGGGGGCCTGTAAACTTTGGCCACAACTGAAGCTTCTATTTTTCAGCTGAAAGAAATCATTTTATTTTTTATTTGATTTAAAAAAAAACGCAACTCAAAATACCAGTGTTTTTTTTCTTTTTAAAACCTTGAAGTTGAATTTTATCACAGAAGAAAAAAAAATCAAACTTGTTGAACTGTGTTTCTTCACAACTTTTTTAGATACAAGTGTGTGTTTGCTAAAGAAAGCTGCTTGGACAAAACGTGGGCTTTAGTCATTCAGGAAACAGCTTTTCAAGACCTTTTATTATTATTTTCTGCCATGTTGCAACCTAGAGTGAATGTTTGATATTATATATGAAAAGCTTCCAAGATGAGAGAAGATAAAAAGAATTAATCTGATTGATTTTAGTCGTGCCAACTGATGGGTCACTAAAGTTGGTGTCCTGGTATCAAACCTAAAATCAGTGATTATGCATTTTTGAGGAGTTATTGCTGCTATTCAACAAATTAAAATAACTGTTGGCTTCTTCCATTATTTTTAACAGCTCTATATTTATGGCTGATAATATCCGTTAGGGCTAGGCAATTCATCTTAAATTAGATTAAATTCCCATATGTCCTGCTTCAATGTTTGAATTGCAGACAGTGCAAGATTTCTTTATCTTGAAATATGCCAGAATACTGGATGCAGTAGTTGTTTTATGCCCTACACCAGTGTAGCTCATCCAAAGAGCCAAAATACATTTGCAAGAGATGAGGTCGAAAGTGGCAAAAACAGTATGGAGTTACATTAAAATTAGGTCTAAGGTGGCAAGAATGGTCAAAAAGCTGCAAAAAGTGGCAAGACGATAGGGAGATTACGCGGGAAATGGTCGGAAAGTAGCAAAAAAATGGCCCAAAGGTGGCAAAAAGGACTAAACAGTGACCGAAATGGACCAAAAGCAGTCACATGTAGCCATAAATAGACAATAAAAAAATATCATGGGTTGTTGTCATGCTGTAATTAATGTTGTTGTTTATTTCCAGAAGTGTTTTTATTTAACAAAACTTAAGATTGAGAACCGAAAAATAATCACACTGTAAATCATAATTGCAATACAGGGAAAAATAATCGCAACTTGATTATTTTGTCAGCCCTTCTATCTTGGAAAGGACATTTGGCTCATAATAAATGAGATATTTTAACCAGAAAAAAAGACAAAAACATTTTCTTGGTTTAAGTTTTGTAGGAATTGTCTTTGGTTCAGTTGGTTTGAAGGACTTTTTTTCATTTTCTCATAAAGCGTATTTCACGTGCTCTTTGAGGATGTTGTGATTTCACTGTCTTCACTTTGGTGGATTTTTTTATGCCCTTCACAAGTGTAACTCAACCCTGCTCAACCAAAGAGCCAAAATACATTTGAAAGAGACCAGCAAGTGGCATTAAAAATAGGTCTAAGGTGGTAATAGTGGTCAAAAAGCTGCAAAAAATTGTCAAGAAAATTGGAAGAATATGTGGAGAATGGTCAGGAAGTTGCAAAAAATTACATTATTACCTAACAGTGACAAAAATGGACAAGAAGCACCCATGAGTAGCCAAAAATAGAATTAAAAAAACACCATGGATTGTTGTCATGCTGTAAGTAATAGTGTTGTACATTTCCAAAAGTGTGTTTATCTAACAAAACTTAAAATGGGAAATGACACCGTAAAACGTAATTGCAATATAGGAAAAATAATTGCAATTTGATTATTTTTGCAAATAACTATAAAAGAGACATTTTTAATCAAAATAATTCTGATGAGATATGTCATTCAGAAAAAAGACAAAAGCATTTTCTTTGTTTACGTTTTGTAGGAAGTCTCACAAAGAAGTTCAAAAGTGAGATCAGTTGGTTGGAGGGATTTTTTTTTTCATTTTCTCATAAAGCGAATCTAACTTGCTCTTTCAGGATGTTGTGATTTCACTGTCTTCACTTTGATTCACAGTCAGATTGTTATCCTGACATCCTGTCGAGCCAACACAAACAGAGGAACCTGTGCCTCTCTCTGCCTCTGTTTGTATTGATGCTGTAATAAGCTTTCTTTCCATGACCCTAAGCTGACCCTGCGGTTCTTAGTGAGTGTTGGGAAGTACCTTACAAGCGTAAAAAGTTTCACTCCTGGCAGTCTCAGCTTCGCCCCTTTAAAAAAAAAAAAAAAAAATGTAGTTTAGGGGAAAAATGTCCTTGATCCTGCTACCTCACAGACACAGCTAGCTCAGACACTTAATGGTCTCATATGAGGAGATAAATCCATGCTTTCCAATACATGTGTGTGAGCTTGTGTGAGTGTGTGTGAGTGTGGAGAGTTCAAAGACTCTGTCGCAGGGGGATGAAGAGTCAATGCGGTCAGCGAACATCGAACCGCTTGCCCTGTAGATTGTCTTGTTAAACAGCACTTGTCTACCTGTCAAAGTCCCTGCAGACCTTTTATCCGTCTCCTCCAATAATACCAGCCACCAGTAGAACAGTATATCAATAGAACAGTCGCCTCTGAACATCAAAGCCTCGCACTCTTTTTTTGGAACGATGCTTAAAAGCCCCAGGTGCCGGCGGTTGTGTTGCTTCTTTGTTTTTTTTCTTGTCTTGTTTGAAGGGTGTTCAGTCAGTCCCTGAGCATTTTGCATCTTTTGTCTGATTGCTCTGAGTCTCTCGCTGCTTTTTCCGTCGCCGGCCCCTTTCTCAGGGATTGTTTTTCTTCCTCCGTGAGAGATGCTGTGTGAAAAACAATCAGAGGAGACAAACTCGACTGTGGATCTCACTGAAGCTCCAGTTGTTCTCTCTGGCTCAAACATCTATTTGGATTGTACACTTTCTTCCTTTTCAGCTGTCATATCACTTACATTTACATATTCCCACAGCTCTGTGAAGTGTAGGTGGTGTGTGTTTGTATGTGTGTGTCTGTAAACTGTACACATGCATCTGTGATATTCTACTCCTCACTGCCAGAGCAACAGCCTGGCATCTCTTATAAAATTATCCTCGATGTGATAATCAACTGCAGGGCGAGATGAAACGATGGAATGGCCTCTCTTTATTACCGACATTGACTTGTTGGTCTCTTGGTGCAATCTAATTGAAATAAAGTGTGTGTGTTTGATGTTAGATCAAATTAAATGCTCTCGTTCTTGACTTGTGTGTGTTTTTGTCTGCTTTCAGAATAACTTTCTCGACACTTGTTCCTCTCATGTTCCGTCTCCCTGACTTGAGGTCATTATTTTCCTCTCATTGTTAAGTCTCTGGTGTTGTGTTGCCCTTTGTGTCCTTTCAGGAGATAATAGTGAGTTTAACTGAGAGTATGAGCCTTTGATAATGACATGCCATAACCATGACTACGTTTATTATTCTGATAACTGAGGTTATTCTTTCATGGATAAAGAGTTCATGCTTCTGTATTCAGTTTGACTTTTCCAAAAGTGCAGTTGTCTGGATATTTGTCAGTTCCACCAAGGGCTGAAAGATTTATCATTTTCTGATCAAAATCGCAATTTCAGACATGATGATCATGTGATCACCAAAGCTGCGATTCTTTTTTTTTTACATTATTTTAAGAATTTAGTTGACCAGGTTGTCAAGATTTGAGAATTTTGCTTGTTGTGCTTTGAAAGATTTGCAGACACCTTGTTTTTATAAAATACACTCAAAAGAAAACTAGATTCAAAAGATAATATCTTTAACTGTCCAACCTTGACGTGGTTCTTGGATTAAATCTATGGTCTTGGTCCGAGCTTGTCTTGGTCTTGATCTTGACTCAGTCTCGACTCTCAAAAGTCTTGGTCTTGTCTTAGTCTGGGGTGTATTCTGGTCTCAGGCAAGTCTCAGTCTCTGATAGTAAAGTCTTGAGTACAAAACTACTTTTCAGACAACACAGCTCATAATATGTTTATTTTTACTGTAAAAATCTGGGCTTTTGAATTGGTGTGTATGTGGTGTTGGGTGCCTCTACGACCAGCCCCAAGTGGACACTCTATGAACTGCAGTTTCCAACACTTCAGCACATACTTCAGATTCTCAGAAGATCTAAGGCTGATGCTTGTGTCAAACCCAGAGTTTTTGATCTAATCATAGCTGCTTCACAAACAATCCCTGAGTTGTAAGGGCTGGTTGTAATCCTGAGCATCAATCCCATTTGTTTCACTAAACCTTGAACTCTTCCTGACAGGATGCTGACATTTTCATGACCATTACCACTCACTACCTGCCTCTGATTGTCCAAAAGCATCACCTCTGTTAGTTTTAAAAAGCTCATCTCAAAGGTAAATTTGTATTCCATGGAGCTGACGTCCATGTTGGTGTTACTTTTACCCTCTTTTATGTTGATTTTTCCCTGTTTTGTTCTTCAGTATAGATGTTGAGTTCTGTGCACATCAGTGAGATGGAGATAAAACCCACACAGCTGTTTACCTCTTTTTTGTTTACCTGTCAGAGCGTTAGTGGATTTGCAGTGACTCCTTTGTACACCTAAACACAGCTGCTGGTTGCTGTTCACTCTTGTTACAGTTGGTTTGAAATGCTTGATGAGAAGTTGTGTTGAAATTGTCTAATGTGTCAGCTGGAATCTATCAGAAAGCCCCATTTAGACAACAAAACACATCATTTATTGCTGGAGGCTCACATAAAAGTGTTCTCTGATCTGACACCGCTGTCAGCAGGACGTCATCATTGTATGTGCCTGCTGAAAACTGTTTCAAATCGCTGCTGGAAACAAAAAAGATTAGTTTCATGGGAGAAGAATTCTCTCCTTTGTTCACAGTCTACCTCTGATAACACTGAGTCTATCAATCTGCTCGAAATTGGTTCAATTTGTGACATCACAAGTTGAGTAATTATAAAAAAAACCTGCCCACTCATTTGGTTTTTCCACTTTCACCTTCACAGCTCCTGTTTGTGAAGCCTGCTATAGATTTACTCTGATGAAAATGTATTTTCTAAAATGTGGAGATCCCATGTTTACATGTAGCTGGATGTCATTTACCCTTTTACCCCTTTTACCCATTTTTCTTCTTTTTTACAATTTCTACCCTCGTTCACACTGTAGTTGAAAGTGACCTAAATCTGATTCTTTGGTTCAGATATGACCCATATTTGCTCAGTTTCTGACAGTGTAAACAGCACAAACCACATCCAGACTACTTTCAAATGTGACACTGGATTGGACTCATTTCTTTTTTTTTTTTTATTTCGACTGCAGTCTGAACAGCCAGATAGCATTAAATGTCACTTTGATGTTATTCTGTAGTGATACACTGCACAGTTCTGCGCCACAAAAACAAAAATAGAGGCTAAAACCCAGTTTCTATCCCCACTTGGCTCCATTTTGACAACATTTTTCTTCCCTTAAACACTGTTCTGTATGTGTGATGTCACTGATGTTCAACTGAGCATCAGGTCACTTCAGAAGCGTGAACTGGTCACATCACAGGCCACATTTCAAACGATGACCTGAAAAGCCAAACAATAAATAGGATTTGAGCATTAGGAAAGGTCTGCAGGGTGAACGGAGCTCAACTTTATGGAATTAGAACAGTCTCAAAGTTCACAAATGTGCACAGAAGGATACACAAATGCACACAAAGTCACAAAGTCACGCAGATTTGAGTTGTGAGTTACATGCGATGTCTCTGTTGTTAGCATTTCTGTATGCGCAGATGCAATGCCAAACAATCACAGTAAAACAAACCTCCGAAGCTACGCTGCTGTGATTGGCTGAATAGGAGGGGAATATCTAACTGGCTACAGAGATTTGTCTGTGCATTTGTGGCTTGCAGCACGTCAGGGGGGTCTCAAAAACCACCACAAAAGTGCAGCGAGGTTCACAACGATACATATTTGTGTATATTGACAAACATTTGTGAATTCTTCTCTGTGAATTTGTGACTTTCCATGTGCATATGTGAATTGTGAGTGTTCTAACTCTATACAACTCTGTTACCATGACACATGACAAACCAGAGTTTAACTGGTACAAAGTTAACAACTGATCATTCACAAACATCTTGATGCATTCTTAGTCAACCCTCTTCCACCATCATCTTCTGATTTATTTGACTCTGGTTGGAACATTTATGACAGTACTAAGAAGAATCCTGCATACGAGAGAGTGGCGGGGTTAAAGGAGCTTAATTGGATTTAAAGAGACAGACACCATAACTGAGCATTAAGAGAAAGTCTGTTTAGAGCTTGATTAAAACCTCCACTGGTGATTGATTCATAAAATAATCAAACTAAAAATATGTTTGCACATGTTTTTTTCATAGAAAAGAGGTCTGCATTTGCTGATTAAGAAGTGTACTGTATGTTTACTTTAATATCTGAGAGTTTGGTGTTAACTCCTTAGACTGTGCTGTTTACTTCCTCACTTGCCTGTGCTGGACTTAAAGCATAGTAGGAGTGACTAACACAGGGCTCTATCACTTTTTTTAAGAAATTCACTTCCAGAAACGAGTGATTGTTGTTGACGATAATTCCTGTTTCTTGCACTATGCAATACTTCAACTCCTTTAACTTCTAACTTGGCCACACTTTGCTTTATTAAAAAAAAAAAAAAAAAAAAAAAAAAAAGATTTTTGTCTTTCCACTGCCTTTAGGCCTTTTGTTTATAAATTAATAAAAAGGACCATGGTGAAAAAGCTCTTTCTAGTATTCTTGCATCATTGCTGAAGGTCAGACGGACACTTAATATTCTCTGCTTTTAATTCTTTTATTTAATTGTCAAATCATATCAGTCAGTCAACTAAAAGATTTAGAATTTTTCTAATTGAACCTGGTTGTTCAATGATTCAAAGTAAACCTTTAAAAAACCCTGAGAGACAATAAGTTGCAGTTGAGTGCTGTTATTGAAAAAATGCCCCCATCACTGTCACGGTCTTTTATCTGTTGCTGCAAGCCAAAGTGTGAATGGCACCGTGAGGCATGTTTAAATGTTAAAGCTGCTTTTGGTGGAGCCTCACTAATAGTCCCCACATTGTGCAGAATAATTAGAGTCTTTTTTAAATGTCATAAAGCCATCAGCATGACGCCGTAATTAAAAAAGAAAAACCTTTATGAGCATCATAATGAATTGGCTAGGTCGTAATCATCATCATCACTATACAGGCTTGGCTCATGTGTGTGTGTATGTGTGTGTGTGTGTGTGTGTGTGTGTGTGTGTGTGTGTGTGTGTGTGTGTGTGTGTGTGTGTGTGTGTGTGTGTGAACATGCTGTCATTAATATAATGAATTACACTGGACCGGCTGTCCTTGGATAAAGTGTAATGAACATTTGATACATCACTTTATGCATATTTGGTGACATAGTTTGAGTCTGTGTCATTCACTAGTTTAAATCTTTTATTCTCCTTTACAGTGTAGGTAATGTTCTCTACAACCTCTATAAAACCGTTTCTTTTTCACCAATTTCATCTTATTTTTCTGTAAAGGACTCTGTCTTACTCAAAGTGCTCTCTCTTTAGCTGAAGGACCGTCTGCGGGGAAAGGGGATATGACCTCAAACTCATACTACACTCATTTTTTTGTTGCTTTTTCTATTAAAATTATGATTTCCAGGTTGTACAAAATTATTAGGTAAACACAAAAATGCATGTTCACTCCGTAAAACAAGCTTCAGCTCAGGTTTGTGCCTGACATCTCATTAAAATGATTTAGCTCCTGTGTTTTACCTGAAAATTTGTTTTGCTCCCCCTTTCTCGGAAACTTTTGACATCTTTTTTTTGCACATTTTTCCAAGCTGTGTTTATACCAGTGAAAACAATGTCCTAATACAGCTCTTACAAAATAAGTGTATGACAACAGTATCACACTAGAAGACTTGTTGTGTAGAATCTGTCAGTTAACAACTGTATTTATCAGCAGCTTTACTAAGCTTTCCTGGAGCTTCAATTAACATCAACAACAAGGAGACAACCTGTAGATAGTGAGCGACCATACTCATTCCAGGCGGTAACAAGAGTCCACAGCAGCAAGGTCCAATTTAGTGCACCTTGTATGCGTTTACATAGTCAATGCTCCCAGTGATTCATGTAACACAGCAAGTGGCACTGTTTGAAGGTGTCCTATTACGCAAAATCCACTACATGGGTGACTAATTAAAATATGGGTCCCGGGGCATGTCTTCAACACCCCCTAATATTTAAGAAATCTATCTTCTCCTCTCTTCACTATCCCCCTTTTTCTGAAAATCTCTCCTCAAGCAGCTGTTTTGAAATCAAGCCGTTTTTGACGTCACCACCGGAGACGCACACACCAGAACAAAGTGACGCAACCACGTCTGCCAGTTGCTCCTCCTGCCTCCTGTAGCTTCCTCCAACAAACTACACAGTCAATATCAAATACATATAAACCTCCTCATGTGCACTAGATATCAGCTGAACAGCAGAAATCAGTCTTTTGTGTTCTCTTGATAAAAATGACAGTTCAGGAGTCAAGACTCAGTTGGGATTTATTTGATCTTGGACTTAATTGCACAGATATAACTGCTTTGATTGTGCACCATCACTGTTACATTGCAGATTTGTGCATTTTCAATGCACAAATCTGCATTTGGGGGGAATGTATAAGCTATCTCAGCTGAAGTCTAAATCAAAGTGGTTTGATGCATATTGATGATGCAGACAATCAGCATTAAAAGGTTAAGATTCCAACCTTTAGCCAAATAATTTACCAATATATTAAATTTATGTGCTTCTAAGTTTTAAAGGCAGTGGCTCTTTCTGTATGTTTAATTGGGTTTCTTCGATTTAAACCTTAAGCATCTGTGATATTTTAGTGGAATATAGTTATTCATGTTGTTATGGAGCTGTCAGGGATTTAGGGGTGAGGAAAAATGTAAAACACTTCACTGGTAAATAATTCTGGTGCAGCTCAAAACTTATGGGGATGTTTTTTAGACCAAGGAGAAAAATAAACAACAAATATGAACTAAATCATTTCAGTCTGGTCTGACCATACTGAGAACTTGTACAGTTCTGCACACACATGTATTGTCTGTGGTGTCAGTCTCTAGCCGACCCTTCAGTTGGTTTCAAAGATATTCCAACGCCTGAGCACTCAAGGTGACGTCCTTCTTCATGACTTGTGTTGCTTTGTTTACCACCAAATGACATTTAATGTAGCGTGATGCACACATAAACAATATTTATGATACTCAGATGTCAGCAGATGGAAAGTAATGAAGTCTGAAATACAGCCCATGGTTATGACCACTCATAAATATCTAAATGTTAGCCAGCATTACTCCTGCTTTGATAACTTTTATGACTCATCACGGCTGCCCTCTGAGACCCCTGAAAACCCTCCCAGCTGCACTTCAATCTGCTTGACCATACAAGGCTCCATATCTACTGTAATTTACACTGAATGACTAGAAATGTATACGCCATGATGAAAATGTCTTAAAACAAGAGGAACCCGGAAAGTTGAGCTTGTTTAAAGCTGTGTTTAATCTTCAATGGGTCCAAATTCCGTGAGCTCCAAAAGTCAAATGATTTCTTCCAACAAGTTTGTCTTTAACATTTGAACCAAGATTTTGATCTTTTGCTTGTAAAGCCTCAGGCAGATGTACTCCTGATAGGAGATCTAAAAAAGACATCAAAAAAGTGCAGGCCAAAAACGTTTTCAACTATAACTGATTATCTTTGCAAAATGAGAGGTATGTCGGAGTGATGCTTGGTTTTATTCAGAAACATTTTTCAATATTGAATTGAGAGATGTTTCAGAGTCATTTAACTGCTCTTTTGCTGCATTTAAAAGAAAAAAAAAAGAAATTTAGGCAGTTCTGCTCCTGGAAACAACTTTCTGTGCAACTTACACCAATCAAACCTATAACAAATGGACATAAACATGCAGGAATACTAAGGCTGGGAAACACTGACAATGCTAAGAACTCATCAGTTTTCTCCGAGCCTTAAACTGTTTTTCTTTTGTTTGTTATGTTTATTGGAGCAGTAAAAAGCTGGTTATTTATTCCTTTGCACACATGATAATGGCAGTATCCAGTGTGATGAATTCTTCTTAATGGGTTTGTTTTGATATCCTGTCATCTGAAATACTATTCTGTTCCCATTAAGATCTTTCAGATGCCTGGATAAGTAAGGCTCTTTTAGTGTAGGAGGCATCATTTTATTTGCTCCACATTTGTTCCCTTAAAAGAGGAAATAAAACAATATTAGTAAGGTGCTCACATGATAACTGCTTCTATTTCATTGATTAAGTATCACAGGTTACCTTTCATTGTTTTTCAAACTATAACCAAGGCTGATTAAAGTATAGATATGATACCTGAATGTTGGAAACTGTAGTGTGGTGGCTTTTTTGATAAATGTAAAGATGTTTCTCGTGTTGTCCTTGTTTCTGGTTTTGTGTTATGGTTGTTGCTCCCTGTGTGTCTGGTTTGGTTTTTCCTCATGTTCTTGTGTTTCCTTCCCTGTCTTGTTTGCCCTTTATGTGTTTCACCTGTGACTTGTTTCACACCTGTATTTTAATTACCACAAGTCTTTATAGTCCCTGGGTTTCCTCAGTTCTTTGTCAAGTCATTGTTTTTCCAGGTCTCCCAAAGGGCTGGGCAACCAATTGCACATTAGATGAAACTGCAATATGATTTGCTGCAATTTTCTAACTGCGGATAGTGCAATATTTCTTGAATCCTAAATATGTCAGAATACCCAGTAACTTTTTTTTTTTTAATTTTGCAGTTGATGTCTTAGGTTCTACACTGATGTTCCTCAACCCTTCTCTCCTAAACCAATGGGTGAAATGTTTGAAAATACCTTTGCAAGAGAAAAAATGTAAATGGTGATAAGTAGCAAAAGTGCCAAGATGTAGTGTCAAAGATAAGTTTAAGGTGACAAAAATGGTCAATAAGTAGCAAACGTTGGTGGGAGGGTTGAAAATTGGGAAAGAAAAAAAAAAAAACTTGGGAAAATGGTGAGATAGGAGCAGGCTTCTCAGAGGCTTGGCATTTCTATAAAAAATAAATATTCCTTTTATTGATCCTTTGTAATATTATCCTTATCTTCTGAGACACTGAATTTTGGGTTTTAATTGTCTTCAAGCCATATTGATCAACATCTCAAGAAATAAAGGCTTGAAAATAATCCACTCTGTGCTCAATGAGCTTACATTGTTTTTCTCATTTAAAATAAAATTAATAAAAATAGATATATTTCCCTTTCAATATAGCAATTGATATCACCAACACATAAGATGGTGAACCTGAAAATATGGCACAATAAATTGCAATAGTCTTCTGTGTGTCATTTTCTGTAGTGTTTTATGGCTTAGAGGAGTTTTGAGGATTTGAAGAAGTTTTTGATCGTTGGACTTTTGGGCTTTTGAGGTTTGGATTTATAAATGCAGCTGTCTAAATACGCACCTCCCTTATTTCTTACCAAACTCAGACACAAATAAATGACTTCACCAAATGAAATCCTTTCATGACAGTGAATTACAGTTCATATGGTTGGTTAGTTTAAGTTTTTTGGTTTCATCTCATTTGTGAGATGTTCAGAGATTAAATGTCTTCTTATAGCTCAAACTCAACTCATTGTGAAAGTTACGCTTAATTTCACAGTGGCGTTTTCATACCCTTCAATGTGTGCGTGTGTGTGTGTGAGAGAGAGAGAGCACGCACGCTCTCTGCCGTGAAAGCATGGCCCTCTTTTTGTGAGTAATTGGCCTCCAAGCGATGGAGAGGCTCTCTAATTATAACCCTGTTTTGAGTGAATACTAATTGTAGATTGGCTGGAGGGCCCTTCTTTACCTGTAAATGCCTTATAATGAAGTACAGAACAAAAGACTTCAAGTGTAATGAGTGTTCTTTAAAGTGAGGAACAGCTAAAATGGATGGAATTTCTGTGTTGAAAGCTCCGTGAGGAAGTTTCTGCTGCAGGTGTGTTTCAGTGCGGGTCATACTGCATTGCAGATGTTTGGTCACTGCAGAAGATGGACGGCAGACTTCATCAGAAACAGACTGGACAATCATTTTGTGTAGAAGTGTCATTGAACATACACTGGAAAGTTCTTTTTTTTTCATTTTAGTGTCGAAACCCAGGATACTTACACAAGGATCATTGCTGGGCTTTCTACTAATCTTCTAGCTGTACAAGATGCTTGATTCTGATTTGTCAAACCTCCGGTATTAACTGATATGAACAACGCCAGAGGCAGACTGATAGTGTTGGGTCACATCAAGAGTTTAGCTTCTGTTTGCTGACACCTAGGACCTTGAGATGAGGTGAAACACTTAGTTTTTTTGTCAGCAGGCTGACAAACATGGATGATTATTTACTGGGTGCAATCCTAGTAACAGCAGCAAAACAAGCAAGGGAAACTTTAGGTCACTGGATTCTACAAAGAAACCTTAACTGTATGTGGTGATGATAGCAGCAGAGTTAGGTGTGACACTTAAGATAAGATGGTACCTTAACATACAACTGGTAGGAAATTTGTCTTGCATCACCAGCTTGTCCATCAGCACAGTTTTGCATCACAGTTAAATAAGAGTGTTTCATTAAAAACATCATTAAAGGTTAAAATGTACAACTATCCAACAACAGTCTGAATATGAATCCAGCCCTGATGCATGCGAATGTCCTGAGTCAGTGCCAAGGGTGTAAGGAGCTCTGTGTGTGCGAGCGTGTGTGTGCATATGTGTATGTGTCCCACCTCCACTCTTGTGTTTCTGTAATAAGGAAATAGAAGAAGGAATAATCTAGTTTGTACTTATTTTTCTTAGTTTGGCATCCTAAGACCTCCCCCAAATGGCAAAAGCTGATCCTCCTCATGAAGGACATGATGAGGACCCTTTGTGATTTTGTCAGCCAATCTTAGGGTTTACTTGGAGCAGTTATTCTGAAAACAGTTCTCAACACTCTGCACCATCATTTCTGAACAGGTATTCAGCAGCCTGAAAGTCTTAGCTAGTCTGTAAAGGACGATCTGCGAGAGGTCCCGGGTTCAAATCCCGGACGAGCCCCCAATTTGTTACGCCCGGCTCTCAGGCGCACCAAATGAAGGAGACAACTCCAAGGTTTGAACTGGTTTGAAACAACATTACATCTTGCACAAAGGACAAGAAGAGAGGCAGTGTTGTGGGCGGTGGTCATTTCGGCTGCAAAATAGTTCTGCCATTGTTATTTCTTAATTGCGTCTTACTAGAGCCACGTACCCAGTGGTAACAGCAACACTGCCCCTACATTTTCTGGTGGTACTGCTCCATTTGGCCCATATCTGTAGACTCTATGGAAACATGCTGAAATGAACAGGTGTAGATTCCCCCCACAGCCTCCTCAAAAAATAGATTTGCTGTTTGACCTTATCACATTTGCCTTGCTTTTTTTTCAGAGAGGGAGGTGCTAACTTATCTCCTCTCCATCCATTCCTCAAACTGAACTGCTTCTCTACAGCCCAACTAAAGCTTTCACTTATGGCTATTGATATTAAAACATCACTTTAAAACCCACTGCTGCCATGAGCACAGCTATGTGCTGATGAGATTAGGAATAATCCAGCACTTATCAAGCTACACATGTTTCTGTTTACGGATTATTTCATTTCAGTCAGGACCACTCTCATCAAAGAAAGTTAGTGATTTGCATGCGATGAGTTATATTTGGTGGTTTGACTCTGTTATGGGAACTCCCTGGCATTTGGTGTGACCACATCAAATGCTAAAGCCTGAGGTAAGGAGAGCATACCACTCCCCTCTCTGGTGTGAATGAGGCAATAGCCAAAGGCAGGGAGAGCAGATCCTGAATGACCCTCGTAAAATCAGATAGACTTTACATTTCACAAATTAAATACATGGATGCTGTCAGGTGATGATCTGTGGGCGGAGCTTGACTTCATGGTCTGCCTGAACCAACACAATACGCAATTTCATAGACTTTGACTCAACAACACGGCTGAGTTCACACAAACAGTTGCCTTGTCTTTGTGAGAATACATGTTGGAGGGTGAGGAATTGTTACAGCCTGGCAGCAAATGTGACATCAGCATTGTTATCATCTTTGGCTCAGTCAAACAGAAAGACTCATTGCTACCATGTGGTTATCAGTGAGCTTCAACATTTGAGGACATGGAACATACATTTAACACTCATACTACCATGGCTGTCATTTTTACTGCTTTCAAAATTTGCAACATCATAACTATGTTTAAATAAAACCTATGTATCAATGGGATCCTGACTTTTCCTAAATGTGTTTGTACTTTGTTCTAACATTTTTTTCATCAATACAATTTCAAAACATAAAAGAGATATGTGTTGTTCTACCTTGAATGACCATAGCAGTCAAATTGACTGCCTGCTTTCATGTTTCACTATTTGCTACACTTTCCCACTCTTTCTCCTTCTCCGTTGTTTGTGCTGGTTTTTATGCTATTTGAGGCAAAAATTTCACCAAGAGAGGCAAAAATAACAACTAGAAGGACATTTACAGATATGGAAGCTTGAGCCTTGATCCAAAGCTGACGATAGAGTAGATTCAGAGAGTCTCTTGCAATTTGGAAGGACGTTCATTTAACTCTCATTCAGTATATTTTGCAACTCTGTGTCCTGATTTGTTTTTACCTATTACAACAATTTACTCTTAAATATTTTACTGATTATTCAGATAATATGCAAATAATGTCTGAGCAGTCAAAATGACTGCTATGGTCATTCTAGTAGTTGCAGAATTCTGGCAGACCAAATGTTAATTCTTTAGTTGGGTTTCCATTATAAAGAGGACAGTGCAAATGAGAACGAGATTTACTTTTGAATTCTCTTAAATCACGTAATCTGTTCTCCCCTGAAAATTAGAATCTGTCACTTTAAAGAGAACTGATTCCTCTTCCATGCAACCAAATATCTCTCGCTTCTTGTTCAGTTCATGATCATTTGAGACTCAGCAGTGTTTCTGTGCTTGATTTGGATGAAAGTTTATAATTTGTGGTTCTAATTTCATGCTCAGCATGTCTGTTCTCTGGATTTGTACAATCGATCATTTTGTTCCTGTGTCAACATCTTCCTTTCATATTTTTTTTCTTTTTGTCACACTTTGCTCATCTTTGTCTCTCTCAGGAGTAATTGTGCTGCTGTTTTTTTGGATACAGTTGATATCGGCTGGATGACAATTCCAGCTTTTCCTGTGCAAAACAATGAGTCACACTTCTTTGTTATGAGAATGACACCAAAGCTCTCAGCTTTGGGCAGGTGGGTTTAAAAGACAGTGCAGTGTTACTGAGTACTCATTCTGGTTTAAACTGAGCCTCCTGCCTAGTAAGGCTGTTGAGGAAACTCTGATGGTTGTGTGTTGGTCTCAAATTTTACAATTTTGTGTATTTCTGCCTGAATACAAGCAGCAAACTCTTAAAAAATGAAGCCAATACAAAGAGCCGCAGGAACAAGCATCATTTCACCAAAATATGAATTATTTGGGCAAATTTGAACATTTTGAGATGTGAAACGTATCTCATCATCCAGTGACTGGTTGTTACGTCAGGCTGCTTGAACACAAACACAAATCGTTCAGATGTGTCTGTGTGGGATTTTTGAAAAACTGACCAAGGGCAGAAGCTCGGTCTGCTGGGACTCGGCCGGGGAATCAAAGCATCCTCAACATGAACCAGAAAACCAAGGCTGGTATTTGACTTTTGCTTCAATACTGGGAACCTCTTGACCAAGATAATGAATGCCAAAGCCCTGAAGGTGCCCATTCATGTGCAGCCCCTTTGCTCTGGAATATCTCTGTTAGTGTCTTTGTGCATATTTGGAGCTGATGTGAGAAGCATGTTTAATGAGAGTGAAACATAGGATTTCCCTATAGTAATGTATATATCTGTTGAAAGCTTTGAACTCATTGTGCCTGGTTTGAAAGCTGGTTTATAGTTTATCATGACTGTGTTTACTTGTTGCACAGCCTGTCATTTCAACTTTCAAAGTGTTGGTCACTCATCTCGATTGAAGGCGAAAAACTTAGAGATAAAAATTAAGTTGTAGATGTGTCTAAAATGGTTTTCATTGGTGGTGACTGCTTGGTAATGTGAACATTCTGGCATAGGTTCTGTTTTACAACCTGCAAGATGCACAGTTTATTCAAATACACTTTTCTCTGCATTTGAATAAACTTTTTATCTGTGTCTTTTCTGTGGTGAGGCTGTAAGAATCATTTTGACATAGTAAGACATTTTTAGTGGACTGCAGACGCACTTTGCCAAGTTGTGACCATTTCTCTAAATATGGAACCAGAGGCATCTTTTTCACGAAGTAGTAGTCTCAGGAGGTTGATATGGCTGTGAAAGTTGATGAAACTGAACTTTTTTTTTGTTGTTGTTGTTGAAAGTTGTTATTGGTTGAAATGGATAAGGAAAAACATCATGTTGCATTTGTTTACAACAATTCAAATATGTTTTTCTAATTAGTTATTGTGAAGAATTAGCCTCAGAGGTTGTTTTTCTTAATCTTGTAATCAGTATTTTACCCCTTTTCGCACTTGCGTAACAAGCTACAAATAAATTCCCCCATCACTGAAACTTTTGAACTATGCCTGTTTTTCACTTTCTGCGAGTTTGTTTAAGAAAAATAAACACACAACAAAACCCAGAAAAAATATTCTCAATAGAGGTTATTAAAAATATGAAATCTGTTCTGATTTATTTGACATTTTTATGGATCAAGAGTGATCTTTAAAGAGCAGAAATGTTGCTTTCAGATATTCTAACATGGAAAAAAGTATCAATGCTCAATGCTCATTTTAAACGTGTGCAGGTTTTCAAACCTCGACATAATGATTTGATGGAGAAATCTCTGAATTTTTCTGTGAACTGATCAAAAAAAATTTTCCAAAACAATATCACAAGATCTTGATGAGACTTAATGAAATAATGTGATCCCATAAGGAACTCTTACCTGGTTTATTATACATTACTGAGGCGGACCTCGAACACCAAGGTCCATCCATAGCTCTGCTCATGACGGGGCTTCAGAAGGCTTCAATTAGCGATCAATCATTAACATCCATTAACATTTTTTTGTTTTGTTTTGTTTTTCATCCATATGTCCTGGTTTTCATTGGCTTGTTCACTATCAAATCACCTTACTGGCTACAAAAATGCAGATAAAAGGTCTAGATATTAATGAAAATTGTACTCAGTACTCAACTATGATTTCAAAAGTAACTCAGTAGATTACATGGCATAATGATTACTTAAGTACGAGTAGAAGTACAGACTTGAAAATCTACTCATAAAAGTACAAGTACCCCAAAAAACTACTTAATTACAGTAATTTGAGCATTTGAAATTAATAACTTCCACCCCTGCATACAGGTGGGGTTGACATCACCTCTTTACACTGCAAAAACTGAAAACTAGGCAAGTCATTATGTCTTATTTTTAGTAAAATTTGTCTTACTATTCTTGATTTGAGCCACATTTACTAGACAAGGTCATAAAAATGTCTCATTTCAAGTTTTTTAAAGACAGAAATGAGCATCAATTGTTTGTAACAAGTAAAAAAAAAATCTGCCTTTAGGATAAGATAAAAGATTCTTGCTTTAAGACATCTGTAGAATTTCAAGAAACCTCCAGGGCGAATTTGTCTTATCCCATTGGCAGATTTTTTTTTTTTACTTGTTACAAGCAATTTACACCTCATTTTTGTCTTAAAAAAACTTGAAATAAGACATTTTTATGACCTGGTCTGGTGAATGTGGCTCAAATTAAGAACAATAAGACAATTTTTACTACAAATAAGACATAATGACTTGCTTAGATTTCCGTTTTTGCAGTGTGGTTTGTTTCTTTTGTAAACACTTTTGTATCCTTCATTTCTTTTTCTTCCTGTTTTGCTTCAGCATGAAACAAAAAAAATGAAATGGAAATGCATGTATTCAATATGCATCGTCAGTTTGTGAGTTATGGAACTAGATTATCTGCGTGGCGTGTGCATGTGTGTGTTTAGTGGGTGTGTGTGTGTGTGTGAGTGTAGGATGGATAAGCCTCATTAAACTCTGATTGTACGCCTGCCTGGCTGGGACATGATCGGAGTGCAGATGTGAGACGTGTGATAATTGTGTGCAGTGATGTGCAGGTTTGTCCTCTCGTGTTGATCAGAAGTGTAACACTGGTGTCGTACGTTGTCAGGATAACAGATGTGTGAACAACGTACACATCAGAGGATGTTGGGGGAGTGAATGAATCATTGTTTGTGTCATTGCAACAAATGTGAGATTGAGAAAAAGAAGAAAAAAAAGGCTGTAATCTTTTGATTTCATCTCAGTGTGAAGTATAAAGAAGTTTAGAAAGAAACTACACTGTGTGTTTTTTTTTTTCTTTTCTTTCTTTTACCTGAAAATGAAGTTGTTTTATTCAGCAGTGAAAAGCTGAAGTTTGTGTCTCCTCTGTGAATTAATTCACACATATTTGAGATTGTTCAGCTCTGACTGGGTTTATTTGATGTGCACTCTGAAAGGGTGCGTTTGCTGAGCTGCTCAAGGATTTTTTTCATCTCTCTACATTCATTTTTCCCTTAAATCTGACGATGAATTCAAGGTGAAGGTTGATTGTATCCTCCAGCTTCTGGCTGAGAGTTTTTCATTTGAACTGTAATTCTCTGTGCTTCCTTTTTTTCTTCAAATCAACCAATCAAACAGAGTAAAGACTGCAGTGCATGCATGATGTCAGGTTTTTAACTCCTCCAGCTCTCAGGTGCGCATCTTAGTGTGAGTGGTTTCCTGATAAGAAATGAATGGATGTAAAGGAGGACTGACTCTAGGTTTCGCTCACATAAGCGGTAGCCTCAAGCAACACATCCTCAGGCACATTGGCTTTAGCCTCAAATGTAAACATGATGCCAACTGTGAGCCCGTAGAGAAAGTCAATATCACCGTTAACCTTCCACTCTGCTCGCATTCACCGCTCGCTCCCACTCGCTCAACCACTCACTTTGTACCGTCTGACACAGAAACCAGCGGGAGAGGAGAGACTTGAAGTGGTGTTTAGGTTCAAGGTGAAAAACAGCTTGTAAATAATTGTTAATTCATGAGTGTATTAGTGTGTGTTTATCTAATCAGACGCACCGAGACAGAGTAGTGGGTAGACGGAGAGGCAGCAGAAGGAGAGAGAGAGAGAGAGAGAGAGAAGAGGATGGAAAAAGAGAGAGAGAGGTGAACAGCCGTGCAGTCTACACTGTGTGTTATATAACACAAAGAAAAAGCAACTTCAGACACAGTTAATTACAGTATGGATCAGAATATACAATGATTTTGGAAATAAGACAACCCCCTTCACAAGACAGATTTTGAAAAAGAGGCTATTTGGTAACAAAGTCTTGTTTTATCATAAATTGTAATAAAACACTGATAAATACAAGACAAAAGAAGACGGACTGTTGCTCATAGCATGGTGCCATTTGATAGTGATGCTCATTCTACAATGGAGAAAGACTTGTGATAAAATAAGGGTCTTTTTTTTTTATTATATTGTAATGTCTAGTGGCTGCATCGTGGCGCAGCGGGTAGCGCTCCAGCCTCACAGCAAGAAAGTTATCAGTTCGATTCCCCATTCAGGCAAGGTTGGCCTTTCTGTGTGGAGTTTGCATGTTCTCCCCGTGCATGCGTGAGTTCTCTCCGGGTACTCTGGCTTCCTCTCACAGTCCAAAAACATGCCCACGTTAGGTCAATTGATTATTCTAAATTGCCCGTAGGTGTGAGTGTGTGCGTGAATGGTTGTTTGTCTCTATGTCAGCCCTGTGATTGACTGGCGACCAATCCAGGGTGTACCCCCCCTCTCACCCAATGACAGCTGGGATAGGCTCCAGCCACCCACAACCCTGAATAGCAGGATAGACGGTTAAGAAAATGGATGGATGTAATGTCTAATGTACCCAACATCACAGAGGGCAGGGCAAATGAACCAGGAGGTTACCTCTCTTAGATCAGGCCCATACTTTTTTATAATTTAATTTAACAGACTGAATAACCTCATGTTATTTATCCTATTTACATGTCAGGATGTCATTTCTGTCTCTATATGGTAACATGTTCACAATTCTCCTCTGCTCTCAGAATCACACATGGCAATGTTCCGCCCCGATGCATACAGACCGGGCAATTCTGAATGATGCCATCTACGGCCTCCGACACAAACTCGAAAACAGGGATGCGCACATTCTGCAAAGGGGGGATTTACCAAGGGAAAGTATTGGTTTCATTTGGAACAAAACGTTATTATATATTTTTTTTTCTTTAAAGGTAATTCAGGTGTCTACAGGATGTAATATACTACAATTTATGTGGTCCACTTTTCTAATACTGAGTTGGACAATCAAGTTGCTGGAAACTTTCCTCTGAGATTTTGCTTCATATTGACATGATATCATCATACAGTTGTTGTAGATTTGCGGTCTGAACATCCAAGATGAGACTCTCCTGTTCCTCCACATCTCAAAGAAGTTCTACTAGATGCAGATACTGAGTTCTGCTGGAAGCTTCCATCAGAAGATGGTACAATGTGCTCATGAAGAGATGGACATGGTCGGCAACAATACTGAGGTAGACTGCTGACTTTTAACTAGGCTCAGTTGGTAAAAAAGGGTCCAAAGTGGGCCTAGAAAATCTCCCCCACACTGTTACAGCAGCAGGCTGGAGTCTTGATCCAAAACAGGATGGATCTATTTCTTTAATCACATTTCTCCTCTATTCTAATAATCATCTCTACCATGTCAACATGACTAAACACATTAAGTTACTGTGATGTGATTAGCCAATAAGATAGTTGAATTAACGAGCAGATAAACAGGTGAACCTAATAAAAAGCTGATGATTGTATTAAATTTTTTCTGATTTTTCTACCGAGGACAAAAGTATTGCTCCACAATGAAGCATGAATGTCTTCAAATGTTATTGAATGGATCCAAATCTATTGAGTGGATCTATAATACATTATTATGTTGACAAATGTTTGTTTAACACAATGAGCTCTATGAACAGCTCTGTGTGATAGTGACTGTTGATCTCCTACAACAAAATCATATTTTGTTCTGACTTCGTTCACACCTACAATGGAGGCCCTTGACACCGTGAATCTATCTCTCAAAGCTTTGTATCATATTTTCAGGTCCTCAGGGAGTCGATAGTGGGGTGCACAAATCCTAATCTTTCCACTCAAGCCATCCTTGAAAAGAAAGTCTTCAAAAAAAGAAAAAAAAAGAAGAAGGAAAAAAAAAGGAAACGGGGTGATAGACACTGCACACAAGTTGTAGTTTTGATCTCTTGTTGGAATACATGTAATACCTGTTATCACAGTGAAAGTTAGGTTTGGAAAGTTAATTTCTCTGAACAGAAGGGTTGCTGGGAAATATGAGCTCTCAGCTCTCTCAGTGCTCACAGCAGGGGATGCAGAGAGGCAATTAAGGTTGGTAGAAATGCAGCACCAGGTTACTTGAAAGCTGTCTAAGGTATTTTATTTTTGTATCTTCTTAGCTGGTTGATGAGAGTTTTAGGACGTTTGAATCCCCTGACTTTAAAGTGAGGACTGCTGCCCGCTGTCACAGGAAACCACTGAGCTGGATTAAGTTTCCTCCGACCTCTGATTATAACTTTGCTCTCACTACTCTGGAAAATTTTGGACATATAAAGTGACGTGTGCGAGTCCACAATATGTGGTTCTTAATTCATGCGCTGTGGTATGCAAACGCTACAGTTTATCGTCCCGCTCTACCCTCTGAACTCAGCAGAGAGTGAACAGAAAAATCAATTTGAGAAATAATATATACCTGATGAAAATGCGTCTCTACTTTCCCCCTGTGTAATTTGATGGATAGTCCTCGATTGTACTGGATACATTGATGGATTTTTTAACTGCAGTCCAAGCCTTGGCACAAAGTTTCCATTAAATTCCCTTTATTGAATAGTTGCACAATTTTCTGCTCTCTCCGATGCAGAGCATCAGAAGGGAAATGGCTTGTGGAAGAGTAACAAAGACCACATAATGATTTTAAAAAAATTCACCATTTGGAGACAGAAGAAAATCAGAGGGGAAAAGTGCTGAGCAGAAAGGCCGAGGTATAAGAGAAGAGGTTTGCTGAGCACAGAACATATGTCGGAGTGGATAAGGAGAGAGAGGCATTGAAAGGCGGGAGGAGAGCAACAGTGAGGAACAGGGAACAAAGAGTAATGGATAGATGCTGGTGTGCTGCATCAATCTGGCTGCACTCTGAGTACAGAGGAACCCACACCTAAAATCAAAGTCTGCTTTCTTAAATGGAGAAAAATGAAGAGATCGAAAGGATGATTTTCACATCATTCAAAGACACAATCTTTTTGTAACTGTTAGCAAAATGTTCAATTTTCAACAAAAGCTGTTGCAGTTTCTGGCATCATGGGGTTGTTACTCAGTCAAACGTTCAGAAAAAAGCATGAAGGAAACTGGAACTGCTAGAAGAGGACACCACTGGGTGGGCCAGGGCTTTTTTTAAAATTCTACCTGTGACTTCAAAAATCCTAGTGTCGAAGATCGACAACCCCCCAGAATGGGAATACACTAATACACCACAAGTGGGTGAAAACAAACAGTTTTTGCATCCCAAACTTTGGCAAGATTGTAAAGTTAGAGGAGTGAATGGAAAGGTTCAGAAGTCAAATACATGCGATGAATTTGCATCAACCAAAAAGGCTGAAGAATTACACCTACATCATATTCTGGGTTTACCTGAACTTTCTTGCTTACCCAGAATTTCCCAAATTGCCGTCTGTGTACACTGCAAATAATCTTGCACTTGCCAAGACTTAAAATCTTACTTCAAGACATGCTGGATTAAATATCTTGTTTAATGTTTTTTTAACGTATTGTTAGCATTTAAAACTATGTTAGAGCTCAAAAAAAGCATGAATGTTTCAATTTTGTCTTAATTAGTCTGAGAATCCTAAAATGAGTGGATAACTGTTAAAACAAGTTACTTTGGTTATCTCACCTGTAATTTCATAACAGTAAAACTTGTTTCAAGATTTAGCTCTACCTCAAGATTTAAGAATAACACATAACAGATCATTCTACTGTTCACATTCAAAATATTTCACTTAAAATTCTTCTTCAGGAAGTTTTTTTCTCAAGCATTTGAAACTAAAAATGAGCATTTTCTTCTTGTTTTAAGGTCTGAGAATACTTATCAAGGCCATATTGTTTTTAGATTATTCAGTCTTATTTCAAGATTTCTAGTCAAGTGAAATTATCTTACTGCATGGACAGATAATTTCACTAGTTTTAAGATATTTTACCGCCATATTTAGTATTTTTATCTTATATTCAGACTCCCTTTTTTGCAGTGTAGGTGGTTCTTCATGTGCAGTGCATTCTTTACTTTACTGCCCTCTTGCTGACTTCATCATGTACTTTTAAATTTGTATCAACCATTAGTTTTAATGCATGATGCTCTTTGAAATTTTGCTTTGGTCATTGCACTTTATCATTCATAGCCAGAGGCCAAGAGCGCAGTGCTGCAGCCTAGTTACACAGCTGACTCAAGCACATAGCAGACTTTATGGACATATAACAAGTTTTGCTCTTGGTTAATCATTGATGCAGTTTTGCTTACTATTTCTTTGATCAGGTGAAATCATTTGAAATACATCCTCTGGAAATTATTTTTTCTTAATGGCCACAAGCATCTAAGGTAACGGTCACCCCAGGAGTGATTCACAAAAGGAATTAACAAAAGTGACTGTGGGTGATAGACTATTTTTTTTTATTGTTTTTTATGCTGAAGTGAACAATACATTGCACTTTTGCAATTCATGTATCAGTTACTTCTTTCATCGAATTAATCTGTTGGTGGGGAAGATGATAAGTTTCCTCTGTGTCACAACCAAACAGAAATTCCTAAAGTATTTGGACTTTTTTTAAATGTTTGTCTGACATCAAAGTAGGTGGTTATGAACCACTGGAAGATTACCCCACTGTTGTATCGTGGCTCAACAGTGCTAAAAATAAGATGACGGTGTGGACTGTGTTTACTTCCTGAAAATATGCTCATGAGTTGAGTTCACTGCAAAAACTGAAATCTAAGCAAGTCATTATGTCTTATTTTTAGAAAAATCTGTCTTACTATTATTGATTTGAGCCACATCTACTAGACAAGGTCATAAAAATGTCTCATTTCAAGTTTTTTTAAGACAAAAATGAGGTGTTAATTGCTTGTAACAAGTCGAAAAATTCTGCCAATGGGATAAGATAAAAGATTCTTGTTTTAAGACATCTTTCTAATTTCAAGAAACTTCTCGGGCGAATTAGTCTTATCCCATTGGCAGATTTTTTTGACTTGTTACAAGCAATTAACACCTCATTTTTGTCTTAAAAAAACTTGAAATAAGACATTTTTATGACCTGGTCTGGTGAATGTGGCTCAAATGAAGAACAATAAGACAATTTTTACTACAAATAAGACATAATGACTTGCTTAGATTTCCGTTTTTGCAGTGTTTTTTGGGGCAAAAAAAGGACAGAAGTAACATCACTGTGAATTGTAATTCCAATCTGAAGGACAAGAGCTTTTCAGCAGCTAAGGTCTGATTCCAGTTTAAAGAAGCATCTGTGAGCCAGATATGGTCCCCCACAACATGAGGAGCTAAGCTGAGGATGAGAAGACGGCAGAATGCTACAGCTCTCAAACTGCAATGGTTAACCTTCAGCACAGCTCTGAGAGAAAACCTGTTCAGATTTTCAAACCTCTACATATTCATCTATTGTAAAAATCACTAAATCTGTCTGTATAAATGGATCAAAACGCTCTTTTCTGAAGATCTTCATGAGACTTGCTGAACTGGTTCGTGACATGTTGGAGGTGCAGGCTTCAAACATGAAGCTCTGCTCATAGCACAGCTTCTGACATGCCTCCAAAGAGCTGGACAACCAGAGGGTAGAGGGAAGGAACCCTAAAGAGACAGCAGCTAAAACGAAGCATTCAGACAAGGCTGAAATAAGTGTTTTCTAAAACACCAGAGAGAGAAAAACAGGGATTTTCTCCCCACTATAAATCATGTAAAGCTACTACAGGGGTACCAGAGGGACAGTATAAAGCCTATAAAAGCACAATACCCCATCTTTGAGCACTGACCTAGTTAACAGCTTTCCTGGTAACATGTTGAAATGTGATTGGAGACTATTGAGAGTCTGGTTTGCAGTATGTTTGCTGAAACAGTTGTGCTTTAACATCATATGAGGCTTTGTCTTGGAGGTGCATACGTTGCTTTCAAGACATATTCTCCATTCTATCCAAATGAATGTGCTCAAAGAAGAAGGTGAGACAAAAGAAGAGCAGAGATCACTATCAGTGGGATTTAGTAGGAGCACAGAGTGAAGGGGAGGTTAAAGACAAAGCTTCATGCAGGGTTTTCCTTGCATATATAGCTGTTGTTATATAATGGTGCAAAAGGTCCCCCGCTCCCCACTCATCAAACATGGCAGCTTATAATTTAAAGTGGGCTGTAACATCAGCTAAGCAGTTGTATTTAAGTACTTGGGTCTAAAAGGGAGCTTATCGGTGAGAGGAAAGACGGCTTTGAGTCTTCAATACAATGAAGGCTGAGACCGTTTGTTTTATTCACACACCCACAAAAAATAAGAGGTTTGATATTTTGAATCCAGAAGGTTTGATAGGAGAAGGGTATAGATAACTTTTGCAGCACTCTGAGCCCAGTGCCTCATATTAATTTACTATGGCGTGCTGGTTATGTGGTATATAGTTGTGATAATACCTCATGAGCTGAATAACATGCAGCAGCTCAAATATGCTTCTGTTACCGACTAAATTAGCTGTTGAACCTTTTTATCAGACACAAATGCTTCTATTTTAAGGCTTGTAATAGGTGAAGTGGGCGTTTGTTGTGTGGCGATTGAATACAATTTGCCAATACGTAATGAACATTAGCTTTTTGTGAATATGTGCACGTCTGGGAATGATGGTGCAGAGGAGAGAGAAAGCAGAGACGGGGAGAGCTTTTGGCATAATTATAACCAGGCATTGACAAATTATACCAGAGAGCTCCACACACAGAGACACACACACAGAGACACACACATGGATTCACACACTGTGAGAGACAGTTCCATCTACAGTTTCTTCCAGCTCATTCCAACTTTGTAACAAGCCTCCAGTCAGCTTGTCTCCTCCTGTCCCACAAATACAATTACAGCAGCAGCCCCCTCCTTAGCTGTAAAAGGTGCCCGGCACACTCAGGCTCAAGCTGCTCCAC
>RPOG01005943.1:0-27683 GCA_008086565.1 Thalassoma bifasciatum
AGAACGGCCCTCGCTCCCATGTGGCTGACTGAGAACGATTGCAGCATGTTCAGACATGCACACAGGTCGACGCTTTTTAAAATTAAAGCCGCAAGCGGCGAGGAGCGGGGAGTCGCTCTCGTGCGGTTGTCCGAGCGAATGCTCGGACAAGCGCACGTGAGCGAGGGCCCGTGTATCGCCGCTTGCGGCTTTAATTTTACTTTTTTTTTTTTTGGCTGCCAGTTATTCACTGTATGTCAGATTACAGGAGATGACAATGTAAATTACAGTGATATACGAGCTATAAGTCTTAGCCATGAATGCTTTGGTGCAGACAGCCGGTGTGGACACAGCACCGGTTTATGATGCAGAGCATGGACAGCAAGTCTGCCTGCACCATGCAGGATAGACAGTCAGCCTGCCTGTATTGTGGGGTGCAGACAGACAGCCATCCTCAGCTGTAGAGCATTTACTGACTGACAGCCAGCCTACACCATGGAGTGCAGAAACAGAGATGGCCTATGCTGCAGAGCATAGACAGCTCACCTCTTCCATGCAGGAAAGACAGTCAACCTGCCTATGCCATAAGACATGGGCAGTCAGGCAGCCTTTACTGGGAAGTGTAGACAGCTGTAGTCATTTTTGTGTGGTAACCATGGACAGCAGGCACTTATGTCTGTTGTGTGCCCTCCTCACTCATGGTGACAAGGTTTGGTAAGGAACAGGGCTGGGTATCGAGAACCGGTTCCTCTTGGGAATCCATAAGAAATGGTTCAATCCATCCATGAAAATACCTGTAGATATTTTTCAGCTTTTTATTTGAACTGGGATGTTTTACTTTGATTTTGCTTGGCACTTGTTGCTGCTGTCATGTACTGTGTGTTTGACTTCAGTATATGACTGTGAGGGGTAGTTGGCTGGTCCACTCTGTAGAGTGTATACAGCCAGCATACACCATGGAAAGTAGACGGCCCGTGGCTCGTATGTGATATTGTCACATACAGCAGGCTCTCGTGTCCACTGCCCCCCCTCCTCATTCACGGTGACAATAACAATAAGGTTAACAATCTTAAAGGCATTCTGGGTACAACTCGAAAGCTGTAGCTTTGCTAAACAATCGGGTAACAGTTGTACTTGTTGTACAAAGAGTCACAGCAGTGAGCCCCTTGTAAATACATGTCCATGCAACAGCTGTCCACTAGTGTATTGATGTAAAAAGATTTAATATATTTTACCTTTAAAATAATGTAATAAAGTTACGTGGAAATGTCACCTGTGATTTCATCACTCAAAGTTGAAGTTTTGGCATAAATAATTTGTTTCGGTGCAGGAATACTTTTCAGAGTGTAAGGTGTTCTTCAGTCCAAGCTGCAGGCTCTGAGAAATAAGCAAGAGTTAGATGTGGAGGTGTTGTTTAAAAAAGTAACAAATCTTCTCGAGATGTTTTGCTTGAATGCAAAAAAAACTGGACACATTGGGTGGAAAAAGGCTCCTCCAGTTTTACACCTGAACATTGTGTGTTTAAATGGTCAATGAAAAAATAAAAAAAAAAATCACTTACAGGAACCAAAAGCTGTTCCTAACGTGATTTAATAGTTTTCAGTTGAGTGCATTTCTGTGCTGTTACATTCTTTATTCTTTACCTCATAAAAATAATAGAGACTTGGTTTTTCTGTTGATGAGCCTGGTTTTTTTAAAATGTTTTTCAACATGTTAAAGTGTAAACTGTTTTAGTCACCAGGTGTAATGTGTAGATGAATAAAGACATAGACATTAAAATCTTGAAAATGTCTTTACTGACCACTAACCATTTAAATGATCTTTATATAATGGTAAAGGTTTAAGATATTAATAATAATAATAATAATAATAATAATAATAATAATAATAATAATAATAATAATGTTCAAAGGAACCATACCTTGAAAAGGGTCATGTCATGTTAAAACATAATCGTAAACACATGTATGTTCTGTTTTAAATGGGTCAAAGTTCATAAGCTGGATACATTTATGTAAAATGTAAAATGTTTATATCAAAGTAACCAATCCATGGCGAAATTATGTTTCTGCCATCTTGGCAGGGCTGGCAGAGTCTGAAATATTTGGAAAAAGACTTTTCAATAAAAACACGAGGTGCTGCATGCCATTTAAAAGTTTGGATTACTGTTATTGTAATGTGGTGTTTAATATTAGCAATAAGACAAATATTGTCTGTAATGGCATATCGAAGAAGCACACTTTTTTTCTGCCATGCAAGAACATGATGTTTCAATTCTTTAAGTGAAAGTCAAGAAATAAATTACCAATGATTTTTGTATTGTATTGAGTTTTTACAACTTCAGTGGTTTAAGGCAATCGGTTTCCTCATTTGGTTTGAGTTGCCATAAGTTGAATAAAAAAAAATTAATGTAATTTCAACTAACTTTATTTAAAATATGTTCAGTCACATACTTTCAGTAAGCTTTTAAAAATGCTTCTTATGAGGAAAAATTTATAGAACATTTATATTATATTATATGATTTATAGAACATTTGTAGAACAATAAATGAAACAGGTTTAGTGAACTTAGTTGAGATTAAACAATGAAATTAATTCACGTGTTACCATATCACTGTAAAAAGGGAATTTCTAATCAGCTGCAGTAATATAATTTTTTTTAAATAAATTACACTTCTTTTTCTAAGTTAAGGTTGCCAGTGTTTTTTTTTCTTTTTGGTAAAATGTCAAATTAAAAACCTGCATTACTGACCTGATGTAATACTTTAATTTATTTCATCTTAACATAATGAATTCTGGAGTTTCACTTACTTTAATGCACTGTTAAGCCTGATGAGTAAGTTCAACTCAAATGATTTGAGGAAACCGGTTGCCTTGAATCATTTAAGTTTAATTTCTTACACTGTATAACTTCAGAAAACTAATTCATTTGAGCTCAAGTTACTTAAATGTGCCATGAAAAAAGGGAAAAGTTGGACCAAATTAACTTAATTGTTTCAGTTGGTCACACTTAAATGAATTAAGTTCTTTTAAATAAAGTTAGTAAGTTAAATTAACACACTTGATTAAGTCAAAAATACTCAATACTTCAAATCAATGTTTTGCATTAATCAAACTTAAAGTTTTCAGTTGTTTCAACTTGAAAACACAAAAGTTTCTGGTTTGCCAAATCAAGGTTTATGGTTTTGTCACCGTGAGTGGGGAGGGAGAAAAGTAGATATTAGAGCTCATGACACAGTCCACCCCTAAACGTGCAGGTGTCTATGCTTGATATGTCAGGGGCCCTGGTTCCTGAAAATATAACAGGAGTTTTCTAAAGTTTGTCATCAAACTTTTATTCAGAAGTATGAATGTTATAGGGTAGAATGTTGGGTTAGAAAAGAGCAATATTTTATTTTTGGATTATGCACATTATCAAGTTGAAACAACTGAAGTTGTTAGATTAATGTAAAACATTGATTTGAAGGAAGTTGAATCATTAAGTTCATTTGACTTAATCAAGTGTGTTAATTTAACTTACTCACATAATTTAAAAGAACTTAATTCATTTAAGTGTTACCTATTGAAACAATCTGATTAAGTTGGTCCAACTGTTTCCTTTTTAATGGCACATTTAAGTAACTTGAGCTCAAATGAATTAGTTTTCTGAACTTATGCAGTGTAAGTTAATGAACTTAAATGATTCAAGGCAACCGGTTTCCTCAAATCATTTGAGTTGAACTTACTCATCAGGTTTTACAGTGTGTTGAACTGACTTAAAACATTTTTTTTATCCCATCTGTTTATTTTAGATTAGAAAGCCCTTGTGCAAATTTATATATGTTTTCCAATACTATTCTAATCTGTAAGGGGAAAAAAAGAAGCTGAAAGGAATTTGCTCCCCTACTGGCTAAAACCTGAAGTGTAGTACTAAAAAGAAAACTTAGACTAAACCAAGTATTTAACATGAAACTGCATTTTTACCATAGAAGAATTAACATGTAATGCCTTGTGCATTTCAATTTATATTTCTGCTGTCTGACATGTTATATTTTCATCACTTTTGCATCCATTACAATGACATTCATACATCCCAAAGATACACAGCTCTGAATGTTTCATTGATGACCTCACACTGCATCCTGAAACAGCAAATATACGAATAAATCTCAGCTATGATTTTAGCTCTAATATGGGTTAGACCAAGTCTCTATGTAAGCAGAGGAAGTTCCTCCTCTCTGAACAGTCCCTGGTGTTAAGTGTGTCTTCTGTCTTTGACATTGTCCCACAGTGCATCATGGGAGCAGGGCAGATGGGCAGTTCTTCCTCCAGTTTATCCTCCAGAGGGACGCTGTTCACCCAGAACCAGCGTCCTGCCAGGAAACGTAGACCTATCCATACGTCCTGGGTCTGGGCGTTCTGGATCAAGTCTTTGAGGTACAGGTTGATGTTTTCAGGGGTGGTGTGTGGAAGGTCGTAGACAGGGTTTGTGTCTGTGTTGACTGAAGTGGTGTCGTTGTGAAGAGTCCTGCAGTGCTCCAGAGCCTCCTCCCATGTTTTCTTTTCTTCAACCAGGATCAGACCTTCGTCATCACACAAAAATTCTTCTTTTGTGGAACATCCGTAATCATACCAACGTTTATCTTTCATTTTTGCACACATTTCATGACGGGTATCAGGTTGACCACTCCTCCATGATCTAAAGCTGACCTTTTCTCCATTCGACCAATACCATGTGCTGAGATCTTCATTTTCTCTATAGAGTCCAATCCAGCACCACTTCCCCGAACCACATGGATTGTGCAGCGCTTCATATTCGGTCTGATTTCCAAAAACAGCCAAATCATTGTGATGCAGTCTGCAGTACTCCTGGGCATCCTTCCAGCTCTTTTTAGGTTTTACGTGAACATACCCTCTGAGAGCCTGGGTGCAAAGAAGGAGGCTGGAGATGAGGATGATGAAGAAGCTTTTCACCATCATGACTCCACAGCTGTACATTTGATTCTTAATGTCAGAGCTCTGAATGTCAGTATCACAATCCCATCCTTGTGAAACATCTCCGATGACATACAGGAGCGGTCTGTGGGGTGTGGCCTTTCAGTCTACATTACTCACTCTCATTAAATGACCAATAGAAAGAGTTTGTTGTACTATTTGACAATCTCACCTCCTTCCCCTGATTACATCAACATCAGATGCACCAATTACATCACATAGAGTAACATGAGGCAGCAGGAAACACAGAGCTCATTGGCTGAAAGTGGATGAAAGGATGGACTTAACTCAGGGTAGAGTCAGAGGTCGTTTGGAAACATCATAATGGTGAAGCAGTAAGAAAATATGGAGGACACTGTACATACATATTATAATTACATGCAAACAATTTCAGACATGTGGTACGGCTGTGTTTTCAAAACATTTGTGTATTTTTACACTTACACTAGCATTGAGGAGGTCATGAGCATATTAACATAAGAGATAGGTAAAAATCTGATACTTAAAGTCTCGGAGTCAGCATTGAGTGAGCCTTTGATAACTGTTGATAAATTTAAAACAGATGTCAAATTTTAAATGAAGGGCACTGGCATGGGTATACTTTGCTAGTCCCAGGTTAGACCCCCTCCTACCTTCATAACTGTCTTAACTCCTGGTAATTCAACAAGCTTCTGGAAACTTTCCTCAGAGGTTTTACTCCACATTAACATGACACCATCACACAGCTACTGCAGATTTGTGTCTGAACATCCATGATGAGAATCTCCTGTTCCTCCACATCTGGTGACTGGAGGTGTTTGGAGTTCAGGGAACTTATGGTCATGTTGAAGAAAACAGTTTCAGATGATCTGAGCTTTGTGACATGGGGCATTTTCCTGCTGGAAGTTTCCATCAGAGGATGATACACTGAGTTCATAAAGGGATGAAGATGGTCAGCAACAACAGTCAGGTAGACTGTGGACTTTAAACCAGGCTCAGTTGGTACTAAAGGGTCCAAAGTGAACCCCCCACAGCATCACACCATCAGCAGCTGAAGAGTTGATCCTCATCAGGATGGATCCATGTTTTCATGTTTCCTCCAAATCCTGAGTCGACCATCTGAATGTGGAGCAGAAATCCAGACTCATCAGACCAGGCAGAGTTTTTCAGTCTCTATGGTCCAGTTTTGTTGAGTCTGTGTGAATTGTAGCCTCAGTTTCCTGTTCTTAGCTGACAGGAGGGTCACCCTGTGGGTCTGCTCTTCTGCTGCTGGAGCTCATCTCAGTCTGTCCATTGTCCTCTGACCTCTGGCATCAACAAGACATTTAGTTCCAGAAAACTGCTGCTCACTGGGGATTTTCTCTCTTTGGGACCATGTTACGCTGCATTATGTAATAACGCCGTATTATGTGATAATGTAATAAATTTTCACTTTATTTTGTAATAACACCGCATTTTGTAATAATCTGACGCATTTTGTAATAAAATTCTTGAACACAATATGTAATAAATTTTCCTGCATTATGTAATAATCTCTTACATATTGCGTCGATTATTACGAAAATGCGGGTGTTGCCCTTTTTTCTCTAGGAAATGTAAGAATTTAGTGCATTATGTAACAAACCACCAAAACTGATGTCTTAATTAGAAAAAAAACATCTTACCTTCAGAATGACATTGACTATCAGCATTCCAGCATGAATCGAAAACATAAATTGATTTCAAAAAGTAGCAAGCTCATTCATTGGTCAAATATGAGTCAAATATAACTGAATTCATAGAGATTGTGTTTGAGAGTTCACAGAGACAAAAATTGCTCTCACTAAGTTTTAATGGTATGACTATCAAATGAAGTTTGTCCGATCCAATCAAACGCTTGGATCAGACTTCCACAGCCATCAAATGAGTTAATTTAGTGTCTTTAGTGTGGCGTTTACAGGATTTTAGTGTATTCATAGCAGAACAGCTCCATCTGTTGGTAATATAGCATAACAGCCGAATGCAGTTATACTGCAGTATGGAGAGCATGCCAGTTGACAAAATACGTCGGTACTGATAAGCACGTCGTTGTGAGTCGAGGTCTCGAGTGGAGGGAGCAGGCGTGAATCCATGAATCCACCTGGATAGTCTCAGTTTCATTGACATATTTATACTGTCATTGACATTTCATGCTGGCTGTGGAAGTTCATCCGATCCAAGCGTTTGATTGGAGGTTGCAGCGTTATGTCCAATTGTGGGTCCATCCAGCTGAAACTTCCCAAACGTATTTATGGGAAATACTATTCACAAGTGCAAATGGTCTGGAAGTACCGAAGATGCAGCATTTCTAAAGGAAAGTGAAACAATGAGGACGCCAGAAAGAATTCATGAAAAAATAGTAGAAGGATCTGGACATTGTTAAAGACCTAAATATGTGTGGGTAGCACTAATGAGTCCTAGCTTTTATGAACTCAGCTTCCAGATCTGTGCCTGGCTCACAACTTATTCTACAAAACAGTTACAGGAACATTTAATTTTCTGGTGAGAGAGAGGGGGGGGGGGGGGGGGGGGGGGGGGGGGGGGGGGGGGGGGCGACGACGCTGGCCGCGATTAAGCTGGTTAACCAGACGAATAAAAAGTTGTCTCTGTAGGTTAAAAGGTTGTCAACCTTCTTCTGTGGACCATTTTTCCATAAGCATACATATAGGTTGTTTAACATATTATGTAACTACAAATAAAGACAAGAGTTGTTACAAACCAAAATGTTTTTGTGTTTTGTCTGCCTTCATGTTTATTTGCATAATATATTACAGATTGCGTATTTGCATGTCCTCCGACATTTCATTGCACTGATGATATTCATACCATTAAAACTTTTTTGGAGCAATTTTTGTCTCTGTGAATTCTCAAACACAATCTCTATGAATTCAGTTATATTTGACTCATATTTGACCAATGAATGAGCTTGTTACTTTTTAAAATCAATTTATGATTTCGATTCATGCTGGAATGCTGATAGTCAATGTCATTCTGAAGGTAAGTTGTTTTTTTTTCTAATTAAGACATCAGTTTTGGTGGTTTGTTACATAATGCGCTAAATTCTTACATTTCCTAGAGAAAAAAAGGGCAATACCCGCATTTTGTAATAATTGATGCAATATGTAAGAGATTATTACATAATGTGGGAAAATTTATTACATATTGCATTCAAGAATTTTATTACAAAATGCATCAGATTATTACAAAATGCAGCGTTATTACAAAATAAAGTGAAAATTTATTACATTATTACATAATGCGGCGTTATTACATAATGTGGCATAACAGACCATTTTCAACCTTTGAGATTGGGTTGGGATCAAATTCCAGTACATCAGCAGTTTATCAAATGAATCACCCTAACTCACCTGTCTTCTCCATCCTGATGTTTGGTTTGAACTTCAGCAGCTCCTCCTCCCTGTGTCTACATGGTTCAGTGCTACAGAGCTGCTGCCATGCAATTGACTAATTGGATACTTCAGTCGCTAAGCAGATGAACGTAATAAAGTGTACAGTGAGTGTGTGTAAACTCAGAATAAATAAAGCAGTCCAACAGATCTAATTGAGTTCACCAGAAGGGTTTTGAGGACACAGCAGGCCTGAAACTAGGGCGGGTGTGTTTTAGTGGGCTCTGTGATTGTTTGGCCTTCATTTGTTTAAATAAACAACAGCTGCAGGTTTAGCCTCTCCATTCAAATAGGTTTTGACTTTGTTTGAAAACAGTCACCTCAGTACACCTCTGTGGAGGGTTCAGGGTGAACCACAGTGTCTGCCTTCAGGACAGTCCTGCTTCGCCCTCAGAGCTGGGAGCTTCTTGTCTCTAAAACCTCTCTGCCTCTGCTTGATTATTACAGTCTGTGTGAACTCCTCTGTGTGAGGTTTGCATGTTCTCCTATGCTTACTGAAGTTCTCTACAGCTTTTTCTCTCAGTCGCCCCATAAGTGTATGAGTGTGAAAATATTGGTCAGATTATCTTTTAGTCATGTTGTGACCAACATTTTACCATCTTTTTCAACCAGCCACTGTTACAAGATTTCTTTAAGCATATCAAGATCCCTCAACAGTCTGGTGTCTGAGTGACTATCCCCTCATTGTATTGACACCAACCACTCTGAAATTCTTAAACCTTTATTTATCAAACAGGGGTGGCCAAACCCATGTGGCACCCCAACCATGTCTCAGGTCTTGATAACAAAAGTTCAGGAAAAAAAATCAAATGTAAAGTGATTAAAAACTGAGATAACTATGGACTTTGTTTTTTATATTTTTAAATTATACAGAGACTCAATGTACACCCTGTATATTTTCACCCATCCCTCAAATCAGCTACTTGCGGCGTACAGGGTTAAAAAAAATGCTTTATAAAATAAAGATGAGCACTAAAAGACGAACAGAAGAGCAATTGTAATAAAATCAACACAAAATAATAGACCAATGTATGAAAGGTGGACTAAACACCACCAGATAAAATAAAGTAAGACATCAGAAAAACTAAATAGATTAAATAACAGTATGTACAGCTTGTGTCAGGCTGTGGTTTCATCAGGACTGGCAGCTTCATTTAAGGCTGATGGACTTGTGTATGAGAGAATACTGAGGCCAAGTTGCTGCTCTGGTGTCCCCCACCTGTGCCCTTCAGGGTTCTTCGGGGGGGATGAAGACCAGCAGAAAAGTACTCCAGCATGTTGTCGTGTAGCTTCAACAATATATGGAACATGTTCTGCATGCTTGAATTAAACATTCTTATTTTATATTATTTTCTTTTTTCAGCTGTCCCATTTTCCCCTGAACACCAGACCCTCTAAATGAAGAGGACAAATCTTTTCACTGCAGGGCAACAACATCTGACCAACATATTCCAAAAAGACTCGTGAATGTGTTGAATCTTTGCAGCAAATGGCTCCACCAGGAGGCTGAGAACACAAAGTCCAGCTAAACAGTCATGTGGAAGTACTGACATCTGCTGGACATTTGATGTACATGTGGGCTACATACAAGTGGATCAGTAAACTTGCTGAAGTAAAAACTGTCTCAGAATTTCCACATGAGATGTGAAAAGTTAGCTAAAATTACTCTAGATCAAAAGTGATATAAAAAGCACAAGACCAAAACAGGAAAAAAAAGGTCAAATGTAAAGTAAGAGTGAAAGGAATGATTCACTCATTAAAAAAAAGAAACACAAACCGTTAAATCAGATGTGTAAAAGCAGGCATTTGACTTTTTTCTGCAAAATATTAATCCTTTTTGAATTTGATGGCAGCAACACATCTTTAGAAAATTGGGACGCTAAACACTAGAGACAATAAAAATATGACACAAAGCTTAAGACAATAAAAATATGACACAAAGCCACAGACACAAAAATTGAAACAAAGTCAAGTTATGTTTCCACTGTTTGTGACTGTCTCAGCATCTTTAATGCACATCAACCTGACAGGCACAGCTAATACCCGTTTCCATTGCAACTTTAAAAGAATCATAGTTTTGATAGGGACAGGGAGATGTTGTCCAAGGGCACAAGTGTTTAGAGGTTGGAAAGAAAAGGTGATTCATGCTCTGAATGTACAAAATGTATCTCTGGATCGGAGGGAAAAACCCATAGTTGGGGTTTTCCCGTAATTCGTTGCAGAGATCAGGATATCTTCAAGGCTCAGCAAGGTGTCTCCATCTGTTCAAACGCGTTTTTCATTTTAATCGAATAAACCTTTTTGAGCTGGAGTTTTGTGTATGTAAATTTATTTCGAACCTGCCCGCAATATATCTCACATAACAAATTAACAGTGTTTTCAAATGCAGGGTTTGAAAATGGGATGGATGAAGCAAACGTGATGAGATGAAATGCAAAAGTTCAGTTCACTCAAAAATAAACCAGTTATAGTACTTTCAGAGATACTGAAAAAGACACACACAGAGAGACACTGTAAGGAAGAGCCTCGTTACTACTGACTGATGGCTTTTGGCCTTGTAAATACTGCACAGCATTAAAGCAATTTAAATGTAACAGGGAAAAAAGAGGGATAGCACTTCATACTTTTATAGCACTTGCACTTTATTTACCAACTTTGCACATTGCATATTTGCACATTTCATATTAAACTTCAGTATTCATTAATTATTCAATCCGTAAATTAACCAATAATTGACGTGAGTCCAGCAGGTAGGGGCTTCGGAGCATCGCTCTACCTGTAAGAGAGAGGAGGGTGAGAGAGCTCCGTGTGACGGTGATTGTGATTGTTTCAAAATGTAATGTGCAGTATTGGGTGAGCATGATGGTCAGAAAGTGTGTGCGAGTGCAGAAGTGTTATTTTTAAGGGTTTTGTGATCACTCACCTGAATTCTGTTGTCTGCTCCAGGGTGTTCTGGTTAAAAGAATCCGGGAGGGAACGAATGCCCTGATAAACGTTCCAGGTCAAATCAACTCAGAAATTATTGGAGGGGGAGTTGAGTTTGGGTTCAGTTTGTAGTTAATGTAATTAATGGTAGGAGATAATTATTAAATGCATTTATGAGGGGGTTTATTGAATATAATAGACATACTTAGGAGAAAATGGGGAAAACAGGGTGTTTGTAAATTTGAAGGGAGTCTGATCTTGGGGGGAACCACCTGCAAATGAATCAGCCCAGGGAAGTCAATTAGCCTCCCAGTATTTAAGGCGCCAGAAACCATCTAACGGAGATGCTGGTCAGGGCCCTGCCTGGTTCTTGTGCAGCTGTTGGTTTTCTAAGTTTGTAAATAAATCATCCTTTTGATGCACACGAGAAAAACTGGTCTGTGTCATTAGTGATGGGTTACTGAGGCTTTGTGAAGCTTCGAAGCATTTTTTCAAAGCATGCTTCATTACTCGAAGCCTCAATGACACACAGCACTCGAGCAGGACATCTAGTGGACAATAAAATGAAGTGCAATCAACACGTGTTATTGGTTCATGAATTGTTCGGGATTTGATTCGCATGCACATTCCCGTTCGGGAACTCCAAATGATTACATGGTTTCAAGTGAAGACACTAATAAGGATGAATCATCATATAATATATTGATAATAATAATAACTAGGTGGGGGATTTGCCTTTGTGACTGGTTTTGAGCTTTTTATATTTTGTCCTGTTTATAAAATACTTTTGGGGACTATTCATGCCTTCAAAGTGTTAAAGGAGGACAGTTGGAGACATAGGGATAGAGTTTGTTACTATCTGTTTCCTGGATTCGAACCTACACTGTCGGATTGAGAGTGGAGCCGCCTTAGCCGATGCGCTATTCAGTTTCAAAACACCTGCGATGTATTCATTTATAAGATTTCCTCCACAGTTTTCGGATTCATTCTGTTTCTTTTCTTTGAAACTTTTCCGCCTTGGAAAAAACTTTCACACAGATGAGGCTCGAGTTCACAGAAAGTGTTTGTAAAGGTTCAAGTTTACTGTTTTGTGGGTGGCCCAGTATTTAAGTGAGAATTCTTTTTGTTCCAGGAGAAAACACTGAATAGGTTCTTCGAGTTCTCCTATCTTGGAGCGCACTCGATTCCACTGAGTGATTCACATGACAGACCGAACCAATCAGGTGATTCGTTGGCGTTCGAAGCACTGAACTGCTTCAAACGTCACTCAAGTGTGTTACACGTCACAAGGTAAGTGACCAAAGCACGCTTCGGCACAGTGGTTCGAGACGTTTGTCTCATGAGCTACCGCGCATGTGTCGGAGCCTCGGGTGTCAAAGGACCATCACTACGTGTCATGTGTGGATACTGCAATCCTTCGGCTGCTTAAGGGTCATTTTAACAGACACATTGGTCTTTTATTATACTAATATATAGAGCCCGTCCGATATTGGATTTTGGGGGCCGATGCCAATACCGATATTTGAGGCAAAAAAAAGCCGATATCCAATATATCGGCCGATTTCCGATATATCAGCCGATTACCGATATATAATAGCCCATATAACGGCTAATACATGAAATAAGAACATTGATATATACAGGGTATACACTGTTCATGAACACAAATTGTTATAATACCCACAATGTGATTCAAGACAAAGGAGCAGAACACAAAAAAAATTTAAAACAAGGAACTTTAATCATAAAACTGTCACCAGGACTGTAAGCCAACTGATAAATAAGGTAAACTGTTTACACACTGATAAATAAAATAGGCTAACTGTAAACAAATTGGTGGGTTTTTTTAGTCTTGCTGGTGCTGGAGCCCTGGCACATAGATGTTGAATCCAAAATCTGACAGTCCTTAGAGAAGTAGCTCCACACCTTACTCTCCCCCTCTGCCTGTGTAATCAAAACATGGATTTAGTGCATTTTGGTAATAAGCACAGAATTTGACAATACCCAACTTTAAGTGATAATACACAAGCTAATGGGAGATATTTTTAAACTTACACATTATTTGTTTTTTTAAAGGCTCATTCCCCAAAACATCTAAGCATTATCAACTAGTCATATTTACTAGCTTCTGAAAAGTTCCATCTTCCATTTAATGCAAAGCCTTGAACTAGATTTTACATAATAATGTAGCTGCTTTCTAAACATGCAATGAATAAAATCACTAGAAAATACTTGTGAGACTCCGTATAGTATTCTCATATCAATGTGGACATGGGAGTTAATAGTTGCATAGATCGTTGTTCAATAAAGATGCAACTTACACAACATTAAAACACCGTATTATAGTGTTTAATTAGATAATGGTTGACGTATGTATTGACGGGAGCGTTTATCACAGTTTATTTGACATAAAAGCAACTTACACGACGTTAAAACGCCATATTATGGTCTTATGTTAGATAATGGTGGACTTATGAATTAACAGGAGCGTTTGTCATAGTTTATTTCACAAAAAAGCAACTTACACGGTGTAAAAACGCTGTAATGCGCTCTCTAAAACTTCCGTGAACAAACATGTCCTGACATGTCTTCACATAGTGTTTCCTCCAGAACGTTTTTGTCATGGAGCACTAAAGTTTAGAGTTATATTGTTTAAAAAGTCACAGCTTACCATGAAGTCAGTAAAGTAGTTGTGTCTGTCACCGTTCTGTCCTCTTCTGCAGCGGCTGAGAGCAGCATGCAGCCAGATATACAGGAGTAGGAACGACAGCATCCTTACACAGAAAAAAAAAAGTTTATATATCAGCAACGTAATGGCCGACGTTGATTAATCGGTGACACGCCATAATCGGCCCGATTAATCGGCCAACCGATATATTGGTCGGGCTCTACTTATATACTTATCTGGAGCTGTTTGTCTGATATTCTGTGAACTCAAAACTGTGACTCTTCACTTAGTGTTAAAACTGCTGCTGAATGGTTGTTTATGACGACCTGCCTACATGTGGTTTTGATCATCAACCCACCAAAGTGCTCACACCTTCTGCCTTCTTTCCTGCCAGAGCTGCACCTGAAGAAGTACAGGAGAGGGAGAGAACAACAACAACAAAATTACCACATGTGACACAACCTTTGGTCTATTTGTGTCCCAGAAAAAGGGATCAGGAATGAAACCTGAGCTGAATCAAGTGCACTGTTCTTTTTAGCTCCAGGATAAAGACAACTTTGCCTTTCAGACAGATCACAAATTTGTGTAAAGGATTAGCATGTTTCTCTAATTTACTTAAACGAATGGAGGCAGAGAAAGCTGTGAGCTCATTGGAACATGAGATATTGTATTCACTTCATGAGAATATTTAAAAACTCTCTTCTTTCTTCGATTTTATACCCCTCACACGAAAAGGTCAGGACATTTAGAGGGTACCTTTATCAGTTCATGATTATATCACAAATTTTTTTTTACATCTCAGAGTTCAAGAAGTTCGGACAAGACTGTGGTGCAATGGCCCTTTGTACTGTATTCCTGCAAATACAATGGTTTCAGTAGGACTAAAATAGTGGATTCATTCAGACGAAGCACTACTAAGGTCTCAGTGGGAAATGTATGACCGGCAAGTACATAACATGTAAGCATGGATCCATCCTGTCAACACTTATTAATAATAATAATAATAATAATAATAATAATACATTTTATTTCAAAGCACCTTTCAAGACACCCAAGGTCGCTGTTCTGAGGACAAAAACATAAAAAGCAAAATAGAGTTTAAAAAAAACAACATAAAATCAATAAGTTGAGGGACCATATGGAGCATTTGAAGACAGTGGGTGTTACTAAACAGATGGGTTTTGGGATTGAATTTGAAGAGGGTTAGGGTGGCAAAGTTACGGTGGTCCGGTGGTAATGAGTTCCAGAGTTGGGGAGCAGAGCAGCTGGAAGCTCTGGTCCCCATAGTGCTAAGACTTCTGCTGCTGCTGTTGGTGTGTTGGTGTGGGGGAGATTTTCTTGTCTCACTTTGGACTCCTTAGTACCGACTGAGCCTGGTTTCCACAGCTTAACTGAGAATAGTTGCCAAGTATGCGCATAATATGTGACTTTGGGCTTGTTTTTCTCTGAAATCACTTGGAAATGTCATCCATTTTCCATTATTTGATCTTTTGATGTTTTTAATTACATTTTGAGTAATATTAGTTTAACTAGAAAAGCAATTTCTGAAGAAATTGCGCTGTGAATGCAGAAGCTGAAGTAGCTTGCGCTGAACTGCAAATGCAGAATTCTGAATATGCTGAATGACTGAATTTATCTGAAAATGGTCAAAGGAATCTTGAAAAAGCTTGCGCTGAACTGCTGAATGCAAAATGTTGAAGGAGAACTCACGAACATGAAATCTTGGCTGAAAGGATGTGAAATAATGTCCAAAGTGAAAATATGAATGGGTGAATTGAAGAATAAATGGAAAAAAAGGAAATCAATGAATTACAATGAAAGAATTTTTTTATCCCTAGAAGTTGTGTGGGAATTATCAGTTATCAGATGTTTGAGACAGTGAAGTGAGTGTGTGTGCTGTTTTGATTGTGTACGTGTTTGTGCTTTTGTGTTTGTGTGTACATGGTTACTATGCTTGTATGTGTTGTGTGTGAGTGTTTGTGCTTGTGTGTGTGTTTGTGTGTGTATATGGTTAATGTGCCGATGTGTGTTGTGTGTGTTTGTGCGTGGGTATGTGTTTGGTGTGCTGTGTGTTGGTCAGTGATGCAGATAATCACTTGAGTATCTTTCTTCATCAGTGTTTTGATCTGTAGGTATAAACAGGTGTGTCAGATCACAGGTCTCCATGGTAACCTGCTCCTTAGGCTGTTTGAAGCTGCAGCTGTTTGATTTAACTGACAGACAGTTGATGAGGAGCTGGATTTGAGTCAGGGACAAGGGTGCGAATATCCTTAGGCTGCGCAAAATCCTTAAGGGCTAGCAGAAAACCAAAACCACCGTTAGATTCCCAAGGCTCAGAAGTATCTATTGATGTAAATTTCATGTCTGTTGAGCCACAGGTTTTACCAGAAATGTGAGTTAAAAAAGTGTAACTTTTTCTCAATCTCTCAGAAAGTCCCCTGAAAATTAACATTACAGCAGATGGGGACAGACGATGACTTTCTGTGACAGTTAGCCACCTGCAGGCTTTGTCCTTTGTCCTTTTGGTGTCGTTAATCAGAAGCAGAACAAGATTACCTACGTTTTGAGCCCAAATTTGAGTATGTGGAGTGAAATTTGTGGCTCCTGGGCCTGTTTATCTAAAAAGTTTCCAGGTGATTTCTCTCCTGGTCCACACTCTAAAATTCAAATCCTCACTCTACAGTTTGAACATTCCACCACATACACACCAATGTTAAACTGCTGCAAGGGCTGACAAACTTCATGACCTTTGAAGGAGTTTTGTGAAGAAACTATAAATGCTAGAAAGAAGCTGAAATATACTGAAGAAAGCCAAACGATGGCTGAACATTTTGCAGGTTGAATGAAGTTTCTGGCTGAAAGTGTGACTGAATGAGAAGGGTCTGAATGAGGCTGAAGAAATTCCCTGAATGATTCCAAATCCAATTCATTCTCTATGCGTGTGAAAATCGTGAAAAAAGTGAAATATCTCTGAAAGTATAAGTGAAACCGGTCATAGTGCACTAGTCCTGAACGAGCCGGTCGTTTTTAAGTTTGAACGGTGAAAATCGGTTGAAATTTGTGGGAGAAGAAGCGATCCAAAAAAGTGGGCGGAAGAAGAAGAAGAAGAAGAAGAAGAATCTTAAACTTTTTTGACACAGAAGAACATAAGCTGTGAATGCCTTGCTGCATTCACAGCAATTATATCATTTACATAATGAGTGACGGGGTTGCTGGCCTACACTCTGTGGTGTAGTCCATCTACACCATGTAGCATGGACAGCAGGTCTGCTCCATGTAGTGTAGGCAGAAGGTCAACACCGTCATGAACAGCCAGCATAGACGGCTCGTGCCACCTGTATGACTCATCCATGTACAGCAGGGTCTCATGTTCACTGTGTGCCCTCCTCACTCATGGTAACAAGGTATGGTGAGGAATTAAGATCAGTTTCCGGTTCCAGAAATACCAGAAATGACACAGTTAATAGGCTGGTCTCTTGTTGTGTAGATGAACACAAAAAGATTGCCTCACATTACTTCAATTATTTATATTCTGAAAAATATTCAGTCTTGTATTTTGAACAAGTCTTTTTAACCCTAATCCTAGATGTACTTGTGTGAAGACACAAACTTGAAATTTATTGTTGATTTCAGGGATTCAATTAAGTTAAAGTCACTTCTCCCCAGATTTATTTTTCTCAGTAGTTTGATGTAGGAGTGATCAGGTGAGGGATGGTAGGACTGTCTGTCATCTTCATTGGATATTTAATGAGTATATCTGCAAATAGTAAAATGACACGCAAAGACTGTTTTGTTTAGCTGTGACGATAAACAGACTGCTGAGCAGGGATGTTGATGCAGACAGTCAGAGCTGACAGAGAAATAAGTGAAGTCGCACCCAGGCCACCATGGGGAAAAAGAGCAGCTACATACGTATTTTCATCCTTGTTCTTTATTTCTTCCTTCAAGCTGCTGGACAGAACAGATGGTATGTGCTTGTGAAGACTAGAAAGACCTGGCATGATGCCCTAAAGTATTGCAGAGGAAACCACACTGATCTGGCTGTTTTTGACAGTCTCTTAGAGCTCGAGGCTCTGCAGAGTTGGTGTGGTTGGTTACGGCTCTGTTGGATTGGTCTCCAAAGAGATGCAGATGATCCCACAGCCTGGACCTGGAGTAACGGAGAAGGAATCAGTTTCACGAGCTGGAACCCAGACGAACCTGACAGCCAGGATCAAATGTGTGCATTTATGAGTTGGACACAGTGGTATGATGCTCCATGTAGTTACCAACTCTGGTTCATTTGTTACGAAGAGGGTCTGATCTTGGTAGAAGAGAAGAAAACATGGGACGAGGCTCTGGAGCACTGCAGGACTATTCAAACTGACCCCACTTCAGACACAGACTCTCTCTACGACCTCCCACACATGCATGCTAAAAAGAACAACCTGTACGCCAAAGACTTGATCCAGAACGCCCAGACACAGGAGGTGTGGATAGGTCTGCGTTTCCTGGCAGGACGCTGGTTCTGGGTGAACAGCGTCCCTCTGGTGGATGAACTGGAGGAAGAACTGCCCATCTGCCCTGCTCCCATGATGCACTGTGGGACAATGTCAAAGACAGGAGGTCAATTTTCAGTCAGGGATTGCTCAGAGAGGAAGTACTTTTTTTGCTCGGATAAAAATAAGTTTGTCTGACCTTTATTTGAGCTGCAATGTGTATATGTGAAACTTGGAGATGGCTTTTGGGTAGTGTTGTACTCAAGACCACACTTTCCAAGACCAAGACTTGCCTGAGACCAGAGTGCAGCAAAACCAAGACGAGACCAAGACTAGTGAGGGTCGAGACCAAGACAGGACCATAACAATCAATGCATCAAAACCAACACAAGGGTGAACAGTTAAAGAACATGCTCTCTTAAACTTCAATTTCTTTGGAAAACAATTGGCAGACCAGAACAAGGTGTCTGCAAATCTTCAAAGCACAATATGTAAAATATTGGCATCCAAATAAATTGGTTCCACTAAATTCTTGCAAAAAAAGAAAAAAACAACAAAAAAAGGTAGTTATGTAAAAGCCACTGGTAAATCCAGAATTCCATTTGTTCTCATAAGTTTTCATACCATGGCAGAATTTAAGTGACAATGATCCATAACACAAGGCCAAGTGGACCTGCCATTGGCTACAGGAGAATAAAGTGAAGGTTCTGGAGTGGCCATCTCAGTCTCCTGACCTCAATATCATTGAGCCACTCTGGGGAGATCTCAAACCTGCAGTTCATGCAAGACTGAGCAAGAATTTACAGGAAATGGAGGCTTTTTGCCAAGAAGAATGGTCAGTTTTACCATCTGAGAAAATAAAGACCCTCATCCACAACCAGCACAAAAGACTTCAAGCTGTCTTTGATGTTAAAGGGGGAAATACACACTATTAAGAACTGGGGGAGGGAAACTTTTGGAAGTCATTGGTGTCATTGTGATTTTTGTTTAAAGTCAACTGTAGTGTGTTAACAAATGGCTTCAACTAACCACTAACCATGAGTGAAATAAAGGTTTTGATTTCATTCATATTCTCTGAAAAAATGGTCAAAAAAAAAATCATAAATTCTGCCAGGGTATGTAAGCTTATGAGCAAACTTCTGGACTGTCTCATTTTCTGCACATGTCTGACACATAAGACACTGGCAAATATTTCCAAGGAAAAGGAACAGCCAGTGATCTAAAGCCATATGTTTTAACTCAAATTACAACATTAATCATCAGGAATTAGTTGGACTGAAAAGTTTTAATTATTTTCACATCAATAAAGTTAAATAGCAGATCATTGCTGGTTACAACTGGTCATTTCAGAAAATCCAAGCCCAACCAGTCCTAGACTGAGATAAGATGAAATAAAAATCCACTTGAATCTGAGACAAGACCAAGACAAAGACCGAGACCAAGACCTTTAAGATGTGGTCTCAACACCGAGGTTGGTCTCAAGCATTACAACACTGCTCATGTGTACATCTATACTTACAACTTTCAGACATTATTCCTTGTTTTTGAGTGTGTTGTTGATGAAAGCAGTAAATTTAGTTTTGTTGAGCATATGTATGAAGAAATACTTATAGAACTTGCATGTCAGATGGTTTGATAAAACAGTGTAGTCAGTTAAGTGTGTGAGCGCAGTTTTGTTTTTCTTCTCAGGTCAATAAAACACAAACACTTGAAGCATTGTCTTTTTCAATCAGATCTCAAATTTTCTGAAAAGTGAATTTTGAACTTTATTGACTGAGGATAAAATACTTGCAGAAAAAGCTGTCGTAACATGCAAAAGGTGGCAGTTGAAAGATTATCCTCAATGACATGATTTGAGACTCTTGGAGTTTTCAACACAGGTCGTCTAAAACAAAAATAATTATGAGGCTACACAAAGACTATGAGATGATTCAATTAACCAAGCCTCTCTAAATGACACAACACTCACAAAGCTGGGACATTGCTGAGTTAATAAATGTTAGACAAAATTTTAAATTTATTGGATAAATAATGTTTTTTTTAATTTGGATGTAAACCACTTCGTATGTTTTATGTTCTCAAACGTACAGTGAAAACTTGGATTTATTTTATACATACATTCTCCTCACACGCACATACATTCTCCTCACACACACATACATTCTCCTCTTAAACACATACATTCTTCACTTACATGCATATATTTTCTTTGTACATACACATAGATTTCTATTGATTTAGGAGAATGTATGAATGTGAAAGGAGAATGTGTGTACATGCAAGTGTGACTATATATATGTCTGTGAGAGGAGAATGTATGTATGTGAAAGGAGAATGTATGTGTGTACATGAGTGAAAATATATGTATGTGAAAGTAGAATGTGTGTGGGCGTTAAAAATAAAATACATGTGTGTGAAAGGAGAATGTATGTGTGTGAAAGGAGAATGTATGTATGTAAAAGGAGAATGTATGTGTGTGAAAGGAGAATGTATGTATGTATGTAAAAGGAGAATGTATGTGTGTGAGAGGATGAGAATGAATTAAGTCTTGTACAGCCCCTCATAGAATTTGTTGTGGCATACTGTGCTCTCTTGTACAAGATGTACAAAGTTTTATTGTTGTCGCATTACAAACTATAAATGAATACATTATCTCATCACTTTGAATCATTGGAAAAGTTGTTTTAACAAAGAAAAGTTGTTACTACAAAAAATCTGCTCTCTTTGCTTCAAAACAAAGGCATGCCTTGGTGAGAGCCACATTAACATGGGTGCATGTGAAAAATACAAGCTTTTACAGGGAGTCCTCGCAGTCCCTTTAAAGTACAACAATACACCGCAAGTTGATGCACTATTCTTTTATTTGCCCCATACAATATCACATATTAATACATATTTATTTGCATTTTACACAACATCCTAACCTCATTGGAATTGGGGTTGTATGTTGTCAATAGGCACAGGGATGCATTTTAAATATGTTTTCAATGAAATTTATTATTTCATGACTGGTAGTGTACCTCATTTGATAATACGGGTGGCAGTGGAGCAGAAAATTGAACAATTCCAAATTAAATAGCAGGTTCTACTTGTAATAATGGAGAACAGACATTCACATGTTCTTCTACTCTTTAAGCAAGTCAAGACAAAATATAACTTACACTTGCACACATAAATGAACACAGTCTTACAACAAGAATAACTATGAGGCTACAAATATTTAGACTGTCAATCAATGACATTCATGTATCCTAAAGATATACAGCTCCAAATGGTGCATTAATGCCCTTGCATGTAAACCCTGAACAGAAATATAGAATTGTTTCTGAGCTATTGGTTGTAATCGTGTCAAGACTGAAACCAATTTGTCTTTGCACAATAAAACCACTTCCTTTCTGAACAGTCCCTGGGTAAAAGTTGACCTCCTGTTTTGGACATTGTCCCACATTGCATCATGGGAGCAGGGCAGACAGGCAGATTTTCCTACAGTTGTTTCTCCATGGGGTAGTTATCTACCCAAAACCAGCGTCCTGCCAGGAAACGTAAACCTATCCACACTTCCTGGGTCTGGCTGATCTGGATCAGGTGACTTGCGTACTGGTTGATGATTTCTGTGGTTATGCTCGGAAGGTCGAAAACAGGTTTTGGATCTGTGTTGACTGAAATGGTGACAGCTTGAAGAGTCCTGCAGTGCTTCAGAGCCTCCTCCCATGTCTTCTCCTCTTTCACCAAGATTACATCATATTCATCTTTATATTCATATTCATTGTCTTCATAGCACAAAAATTTGACTTCTTCATAACAGCAATAATTGTACCAAAGTTTCCCTCTCATGTTTACACACACATCATCCTTAGTATCAGGTTGACCATTACCCCAAGGGTGAAAGCTGACCTCTTCTCCATTCAACCATTTCCAGATGTTTTGATCATCCCGGTAGAGTCCAATCCAACATGAGTCATTCAGACCACATGGATTCTGCAGCTCTTCATATTCAGCCTCATCTCCAAAAACAGCCAGATCAGTGTGATGCTCTCTGCAGTAATCCCGGGCATCTCCCCAGCTCTTTCTAGTCTCCCCATGAACATACCTTTTGTGAGCCTGGGTGAAGAGAGGGGGACTGAAGATGAGGATGATAAAGAGATCAGTTAACAGCTTCATCCCTAAGCTGCAACTTTCTAGTTTTTGGTGGATACTCAGACTGTCAGCCTAAAAAAATCCCTTCAGTGCTTTCTCTTTTAAACATTTCTTCTCAGCCCCGAAAAGACGTCAGCGCAGGGTTATGCTGTGTCACTCTGCACAAACACACTTATGCACGCACACACCAACACTGACTGAGTAACCAATGAAAACACTCAGCTTTACTTCTTACCATCTTAACATGTCTCTAATTCACTCTGACATCAAACTGACCAATCACATCTTCCATATTAACGCACCATTACCAGAACACACATTAACATAGATGAAGGGTTAAATCAAACTGAGAGGCAGAGACATATTTTTAAAGGCTTAAACACTAAACCAACTCTGAGTAAATGAGCGCCAAAAATAAATGTCCTGTAACATTTTCTGTATTCCTCTTTATTTGTTAAGTAAATCACAGAAGCAGGTGTTTCCTCTCCAAGACAAATGTTTGCTTTGTAAATTCTGTCATGCTCACTGCCATCACGGTCAGGCAAGACATTAAAATCAGTCAGTCTTTACTTATGTAACGACCAAATCAAAACAAATGTTGCCTCAAGATCCTTTACTAAAACATCTTAACCCACCATGAGAAGAGATCTTTGGCAAATGACAGAAATGCTTTCTGTTCGGAAAAATCAAAGAGCTGAACCTCTTATTCATTTGAACCAGTGAGTTTAAACCACAGGACTTATTATTGGGTAACAGTAACTAAGGTGCTTCCAAAATCAGGCCTCGGGTCCAATGGCTTTAATCTTATAATGTATCAATCATGTCACTGACATGGAGCATGTGCTGAAAAACGTGTTCACTTACTTTTTTTGTCAAAGTCACAAACAAACCAAAATCTTTTAATGTTTCACTAAAGTACATTTGGACTGTGCCTCAGCTGCTTGCATAAAGCTACTGCTCTGTATGTTCTGCAGAAACTCAAAAACTCTGACCCCCAGTTCGCACATAAAGCGTCTGTGCCACAGAATGGCTTAGCACTTAGCCCCCCACTCTTTTCAATCAGAGCATTCACACAGCCCGCGCTTCGGAACGGCTGCACCGCGAGCCACCGACAGCAGTCACGGCTTTTACGCTCCCAGGCTATTTTTTGCAGACGGAGCTGCAGGAACGCGTCAATTTTTGCAGAGCAAGTTGTGCAAAACAGGAAGACAGGCACGAAAAACGAACAGAGCATCCGGTCATTTCAAATTAAAACGCCATGTTCTTGCCCCCGATCTTAAATTTCACCCATGAAAATCGAAATTACATCACTCCCAGTTGTGTTTTACACAGTTTATGAGTGGCACAGAGCCAGATGTCCTCTGCAGGTCAGAGACAGACGTAAGCCAACACCACAGACAAGGAAAGTTTATTTTGGAGGTGAAAAATTTCATAGGATTAAATATGAGACACGTCCTCTCTACAATGACACCAACCGAACTGACACTTCTGAAGTTAGGGAAGCCAATGCATTACAAATCCCGCAGGAACATGTGCTCTTGTGATCTTTTGATCTGGTATCCAGCTGCTACAGAGTGCGCTGCGCTTCAGAGACACCTCCAGTGTGAATTGGCGCGAGCGTTCTGCAGCGCGCACACTTTATGTGCGAATTGGGGGTTACAGCTGATGTCATCAAATTAAGGGTTTTCTTATGATGTGAAAATGTGAGAGTTCAAAAACCACATTAGATGAGACAAAACTAGATTAAAGCTATGAAACATTGCAGGAAATTTTAAAGACTGGGATAAGAATTAATTGGGTCTTAAAATTGTTGTTTACAACAATCCTGATCAAATCCAGATCCTGATCTGCTCTGTCTCTTCAGTGCTGCCATCGACCAGCGCCGCAGCACTGTCTGCTGTACCAGCAGAAGTTTGTGAAAATAGACTGTTGTTTCCTCGGCTTGAACTTCCTAAAATTGATCTTTACACCTCGGAACAGTACAGCAGTGCCCCCTTTTGTCTTCTTTTCTCCTTCATCAGTCTCCTTCCTTCAGGACAGGACATTGACCCGTTGGCCAATCATGTCACCCCAAAGTCTGGCTCTTTTGGCCCGTGTGACTGTGTGTGAACCAAGCTCAGGCACAGTGCACTTCTCCACTGTGGCACGCCTCTGAGAGGTGTGCTTGGTGCAGTTGTCTTCATGTGCTTGGTGCAGTTCTCTTCATGCAGGGGCACGCAGACGTGGCGTGTATATGATGCATAACTCATGACCAGGGGTTGGCAACCTGCGGCTCTCTCACCCTGCATGCTGCAGCTCCACGTGGCTTTGTAGGGCCCAACATTATAACTGCCCCAGATGTGCAACTGACAGATACCAGGTCACAAAAAAAACTGACAGATACCAGGTCACTAAAAAAACTGACAGATACCAGGTCACTAAAAATACTGACAGATACCAGGTCACTAAAAAAACCGACAGATACCAGGTGAGCTGACCGAGCTCACCACTCGTCCACTCGTGAAAAAGTGCTTTTAGACACACAATCACATCATACTAATATAGTAGCACATTATAATTTGGTCAGTTGTCAGTATGAGATAGTGTCTTATCGACTACTTTTGCAAATATTAGTCTGTAAATGTGTTTGCTTGCGTGTACGATGCACTTCTGCAGACAGTTCCGCTGTTCTATCACCTTTTCCCGTCAGTTCACTGAAAACATCAGATTGAACAACTGATCACGGATTACAGAGCAGGCATTTTCTTGTACAATTTACCAGTAAAATGTTTTTGAAAAGTCAGGTCACCAGTCAAAAACTGGGCAAGATCACTCAAAATGTGAAAAATCAGTGGAAAAGTCGAGTAAGATTGACAGATAAGGAAACAAGAAGCTGAAAAAACTCAGCAACATTGCAGAGGACGCTGGAGTTGGCTGGGATAAGATGCTGACAATAATTTAAAAATTAAATCTGCTGATTAATGCCGTCATTAAGCCAGACAAGTTGGCTATGTCGAGTCCTGAATACAGAAACATTCAAGGAATTCAAGGATTCAAGGAATTTATTTGTCATTCAACACATGTAAAACATGGGTGGGACGAAATTAGGTTACCCTGGTCCTGGAGCAAGCCCAATCATAGAAATGAGAGTAAATAAATATATACAAATATACAATAAAAAAAGAATAAAAGAAGAACACAATCAACTAGCCTTTGTAATAAATAGACAGAATAAAATAATAAACTGTGCAAATATTGCAGTGAGCATTTGTCGGGGGGGGGGGGGGGGGGGGGGGGGGGGGGGGGGGGGGGGGGGGGGGGGGGGGGGCACTAAAGGGGACCACCAGAGTTCAACAGTCTCACAGCTTCAGGAAAGAAGCTGTTCCTCAGTCTGGTAGTCCTGCTCTTGATGCTCCGCAGCCTCCTGCCTGAGGGGAGAGGGACAAACAGAGCATGTGCGGGATGGGTGGGGTCTTTCATGATGCAGGAGGCCCGTTTCCTGCATCTGGAGGAGTAGATGTCCGCGGTAGTTGAAAGACTGCATCCCACAGTCCTCTGTGCCGCTTTCACTACCCTCTGCAGAGCCTTCTTCTCTGCCACAGAGCAGCTACCGTGCCACACAGTGATGCAGGAACACAAGATGCTCTCCACCGCACACCTGTAGAACGCCGTCAGGACTGAGCTCCCCAGTCCGGCGTGCCTCAGCCTCCTGAGGAAGTAGAGCCGCTGGTGTGCCTTCCTGACCAGAGAGGAAGTGTTGGTGCTCCAGGTGAGGTCGTTCGAGATGTGCACGCCCAGATACTTGTAGCTGGAGACCACTTCCACCGCTGTTCCTCCAAATATCAAATCAAATATCAAATGTCAAATATTATTGATGTGATTCATGAATCACTTTCAGGAATCATTTTAACCCGTAACAGTCCTGAATTATGAAGAAGTACTGTGCGCCCTCTGCTGGCGAAAAAAACAACACACTGTTGTAGCAACACAGACTTCACAGTAGTTTTATTTCTGAAAAAGTGACCTTTGGAAATAAAAGTAAATGGAGGGCAACTATTTTAATCTATATCTTTTAATCATCTCTCAAATATCTGTAAACTCCTTTCTAAATAAAGCTGTCGGAGAAAAAACAAAAAACATGGGCCAAACAACAAATGGCAATGACGTCACATCAAGATGACACACAGCAACAACAATTTATTTATTATATTTATTGTAAATATTTTATATACACAGTGCTGTAAATGCCTGTTGTGGGTGACACATTCAGTAAATTGAAAAAAAAAAGCTAATACAAATGAGATGACACATTGCAATGACAAGTGAAACGACCAAAGCAACGACAAATAAGGGACCATAGCAACGACAAATGAGACGACCATAGCAACAACAAATGAGACAACCATAGCAGCGACAAATGAAACAACCAAAGCAACGACAAATGAAACAACCATTGCAATGACAAATGAGACGACCATAGCAACGACAAATGAGACAACCAAAGCAACGACAAATGAAACGACCAAAGCAATGACAAATGAGACGACCATAGCAATGACAAATGAAACAAACAAAGCAACGACAAATGACACGACCAAAGCAACGACAAATGAAACGACCACAGCAAGGACAAATGAAACAACCAAAGCAACAGCGAATGAAACGACCATAGCAACGACAAATGAGACCACCATAGCAACGACAAATGAGACGACTATAGCAACGACAAATGAGACGACTATAGCAACAACAAATGAGACGACTATAGCAACAACAAATGAAACAACCAAAGCAACAACAAATGAGATGCCCAAACAACGACAAATGAGACGACCAAAGCAACGACAAATGAGACCACCATAGCAACGACAAATGAGACGACTATAGCAACGACAAATGAGACGACTATAGCAACAACAAATGAGACGACTATAGCAACAACAAATGAAACAACCAAAGCAACAACAAATGAGATGCCCAAACAACGACAAATGAGACGACCAAAGCAACGACAAATGAGACAACCATAGCAACGACAAATGAGACGACCAAAGCAACGACTAATGAGACAACCATAGCAACAACAAATGAGATGACCAAAGCAACGACAAATGAGACGACCAAAGCAACGACAAATGA